>VMDR010005872.1:0-48688 GCA_007922815.1 Macrotus californicus | reverse complement strand
CAACCTCTTTCCGTCTTTAGATATAACGTGTGATACTTAGGAAGCACGTGGAAATTATGCACAGACATGCGCCCGGGTTGTAAAACCCTCACCGTAGAAATAGCTCTCTCCCTGCGGTAAGTACTCATATAACTTTTTGCCGCCTTGTTACTGCGGTGCATAATTCACTCCTTTGCGACTTCCAATTGCATAGCACAACGCATTAATGTTGGTCTTCCTTTATAGCAACCTATCATATGGTTAGCATTCTCATTCATAACCAAAATTACTTTTATTTCTCCAATCATTTCACCTAAGTAGTTTAAATCAAATGGGAAAATGATCACCCTTCCCAAGTTGCAGAAATACGAAGCTGTGAGAGCTGGCGGAAGTGCAACGCTACCCGGGTGTGTGGGCACGCCCAGCTCTAGAGCCTGTCAAAAACCCACTGAATCAAGATCTGCAGAAAGCTTCCAACCTGTAGGTGACATCGAGGACCACCACGTCCGTCGCATGTCCATTAAATTCTGGACCCTGGCTGTAAGTGCTGTCCTTTAGTACCTCCCATCTATCTGCCTGCCACGATGTGGGGTCCCTGACAGCAAAGTACACAAGTTCTTTCTCTCTTCTGATCAGGTACAAGGCCAGAAAGGAACAAACAACACAGAAACTAAGAGGCCCTTTCAATTTCTAATAGGTTTTATTGTTTTTCTTTCCTTTCATTTTTTGGAGATTAGCCTTCTTGAGGTACATCGGAACTCAAACTCCGGTGGGCGAAGGGGGAAGGGCCATGGGGGAGCTGCAAGGGCAGAACCTAATGGCAGCAAAAGAAAATTATGAAAAACAGAAACAAAAATGAAGAAGGAACCAAGAAAAGAGAGAAGCCTTGTCAATAACGTACTAGAAGATATTTCTCCCAACTCGGAGCACTTCCTCTTCCTGTGCCTTCCCGGTGTGCTCTGCAGAAAGGGCAGACGGGGGCGGGAGCATTCCAGGAAAGCCTGGGTTGTTTCTCAGCCATCGGCCCCCATCCCTACTCGGTGCGCCCTTTGTGTGGCCCATCACAACCAGCCAGCAGAAGCCAGGGGATACTCACTGTCTCAAGTGGAGTCTTGGGGTACAGTGCCACAAAGCAAACCTGCACCACAATCATACTCTTCAGTCCAGTGAATTCCTTCCTTTTTCCCATGGGGCAGGGCAGGCTTTGGGGTTCATGATTCACCCTGAAAGTTTGGCTTCATTGAATCTTCTCAGAGGCCCGACAGGGAGAATGGGAGCTTATTTCTCTGGTCGGGAAACCCAAAACACCTTTCCACCCACTTTCATTGTGCTAGAAGCTGTAGGTCCAAGGGAAGAAAAGAAAAACAGAAAACTACCACAAGGGGTGGTTGATGGAAAAACTGCTAGGTGAAACTATTACAGGGAAATATATTAGTGACTCTAATCACAGCGCAGACACTTGCTTCTTCCCAAATTACTAGTGCCGTGTGTGCAAGGTAGCAAGTATTCATAACACGTAATTTTACCCTGCTTTTCTTTTTATTCCGTCTTTGGGGTGCACAAGAATCAAGGGATTATGTTTTGCATGGCTGGCTAGAAAACCAGGTAATGCTGGAGTTCACGAAAACAGGCACCAGGTGAGCAGCGCGTGTTTACAAGTTCCCAGCAGCCCGAACTGAAAACGCCCACCAACGCCTCCCTCACCTGTTGGCCTGAGCGCCAGCCTTCGGGAACTGCAGCTGCAGGCCCAGGTTAGAGGCCTGATTGCACTGAGCCAGGTGTGCTTTGCAAGCTGTTCACACTCAGTTACAGAAAGGCCTGCTGGGAACAGAAAAGGCCAGCTTCTCCCAAAGCAGAGGCTTCAGACTGGAAGTGGGCAGGCTGGATACGACTCCCTCAGGGCGCCTGCAGCCCTGTGAGGACCTGCGGATGAATTAGAAAAGGGCGCCGCTTCCTCCAGATGGGCCCTAAAACACAGATGACCCCATTCTACATGGTGGCCCTGGTTGCCAGACACACCTTGTGCCTTTAGAATATCAGAAAATTTCACCAAAAGAAAAACACGAAGATCTACATTTTCCTTTGAAAAACTGGATTTGTGGAACACCGAATTCACATTCCCACACAGCGGCTGTTGGTGAAGATGAAGAGCAGCGGCCCGCCTGAGACCGGCCCCAGGCTCTCTAGTTTACCGCAGCCCGCCCTTCTTCCCACGGCCCTTTGCCTGGCCCGCCTCCCTGATTTAACCTGCCAGGTACTAAGGGCATCCGAATACAGCCGTTCTCAAGGTCCTCGAAGACTTGCTCAGCCCATGTAAGTCACGGTTAGGGTTCCTTCTTGCCTCCCCGGAGCAGACAGAAGAGATTCCATGGGGTCAGCACTGCCTGTACTCTGAGGTTAGATGGTCACATCTGGAGGAAGATGGCCAAGGTTAAGGAGCTCTTCGGCCACTTCCTGCCTATACGACCTCCACCTCTCTCCTGCCTTTCCTTAATATTTAGCACGAATGGCACCTCTTCCAAGAAGCTCTCTCAGATTGCCTCCACCGGCAGGGCCTAGAGCAGAGCAAGTGTTCACTACATTACCAGGTATTATTATACTTCTTTGTCCTTTCCCATGCCCTGCACAGAGAAGACCCTGGACGCACTTCTGGGTCCCGATGGCTTGGGTAATACCGACTCTTAAACCAATCATCTCAGAGGTTAAGGGTTGTATTTAGCAGCACCCAATGCAGGATTCCAGGGCATCTCATCCTTTGTGGGATGAATAGAAGCACTTATTCTTGCATCTACACATAACAGCCAGCATTTAGACAACAAAGTTGTGATTATAGGGTGGTTAGAACCACGGGCTCTGGAGTTCAGATCCCAGCTCAACCCCCAGCAGCTGGGCGATCGATTTTTTCACTGCCTTGAGCTCCCTCATCTGCTAAAGGGTATGATGCCCACACAGCTCAACGATAATTCGCCTCTTAGAAAACTGCCTGGCACACAGTAAGTGCTCAGTAAACATTTGTTACTGCTATCTAAGATAATAAAAAGAGGCATCTGGCTGCTGGTACTGCCATAGCCCCTATGATGACAAGCACATTCAGAAATCTCCTCTCAGCCTAGCTGGGAGTATTTCTGGGTTTTGAGAGAGAGAGAGAGAGAGAGAGGGAGAGAGAGGGAGAAAGAAAGAAAGATGATAGATTCATTTATTTATTTAATTAGAAAGAGGGGGACGGGAGGGAAAAAGAGAGGGAGAGAAACATCTGTGTGTGAAACAATCAGTTGCCTCTCCCACATGCCGACCTGAGGACCTGGCCGTAACCAAGGCATGTGCCCCTACCGGGGATCAAACCAGCAACCTTTTCGCTTACAGGCCAGCACTCAAGCCACTGAGCCACACCAGCCAGGGCATTTCTGGGCATCCTTACAGGCCCCAGAGGTAAAAGAAGAGACAAAGTTCCCTTCTTCCTCAACCCTGCCCTCTGGGAAGGGGTAGGGGTGGGGTGCTGAGGCGTGGGCTCCCAACCTTGGCATCTGGGCCTTCTGCCTCTCGGAAACAGCTGCTCCCCTGTCCCCTGCCACTCACAGGCTGGAAGGGTTAGGGAGGCGGGTCTGATCAGATGACCCATGGGACGCACAGGTCAAACACAGGCTGGCAAGGGGAGGGCCCCAAGGAGCAGCAGCTGCTGTTGGCAGGGCTGGGTCCCCTGGAGATTATTTGTTTAAGTTTCAATGAAATGATTTTAATTTAGTGGATCTGTGTTTTATGTTTAGTTTTTTTCAAGAAAAGATTTTCAATCTAGCCCCAGACCTCCCTAGAGGTTGCTGATAGTAATTTAAGTACTTAATTATTTGGTCTGAGAACGGTTGTTAGAGGTCACGGGCCTGACCAGAAAGTCACTATGTCAACCACCAAGACACTTCCTTCTGCTTTTCTAGTTTTATTTTATGATTTGAAACAAACAACATGGCTATATGAGTCAAAATGCTAAATCTCCTAAATAATTGCCTCCTACTCATCTCTTTCCCCTAGTTCATTCCTGAAAGCCTTTCCCAGTTTCTAGATTTGATTTTTGGCTCCTTCCAAAGCCTTTTTTTTTTTCTTTTTGCCCAAGCAGACAAATATGTGAATGTACATTTGTTATTGTTGTTTTGTTTTCTGTATTCCTTTTTAACAGGAAATATTTCTCAGACCCCACATGGCAGCTGCTATTATTTTTTGCTTCCATAAGCTAAAACAGGTACTTGAATTAGTCACATTTTAAATGAACTGGTTTTTATTAAAAACACCTGCATTCATTTGAGAACGTGTTCTTATTCGGTGTTTAAAACCACCTATACTAAATTGCATAGCAGCTGAAAACAGAAGTAGATGTACCCGTGATAGAGCTAAAAGACCTACAAAAGGAAATGTTTTGGAATAACTACTAATACCTTGATAGCATTTATATAAAAACTGTCCCCAAAATACTCCAAATTCCCTGAGTGCCGATGTAAATAAAAGCTCAGAGCATTCTCTGGAAAGTTAGGTGCCAAACCACAGACAATGGGAAAGGGAACAAAATGGATGGCAGCCGGGGTGGGTCATCAAAGGGGTCACGGGCAGAGCGCACACGGCGCTGGGACGCCCCGTCGGGCAGCGCTTCTTGCTCTCGGTGGGCACCAACCCAACCGGCCAGTGCCCGTGCCAAACTATTCTTTGGTATTTTAAGTATCACCCCCGGTCATTAGCCTTATCTTTACTGTTCAAGTATTTTTAGCAAATGAATTCACATACTTCTTTTGAAACTAAAAATTTACAAATTGAAGAAAAGATTCTGTGGGCAAGGCTCATTTATGCATTTTACCCACAAAAAGAGTTCGGCCCACATGGCCGTGCGGTCCTCAGACTGGGACCCACTGACCCATCACCCATCATTTCCCAGAGGATGATGGGTGCTTCCTCAACACCTCCAGCCAGACTCCAGTGCGTCAGGGCCTCTGCCTCCCGCCTGGGAATGGCCTCTCAGTGAGCGGAGGTAGACTAACTCCCTGCTGGTCAAGTCCTACATCCAATCTTTCTTCTCAGCCTGAGCCACTCAGACACAGAAATAGGGGAGCAGGCTCCTTCTGGTGGGGTCCCCTCCCCGAACAGGCTGCAAAGGCAAGGACCGCGCGTTGGAAGTCATCTCTGACAGCTTCCGGGGGTCAGGAAACTTCTTCTTAAAGAACCAGAGAGCATTTTTGGCTTTGGGGGCCAGATGGTCTCTACGGAAATCGCTGAACCCTGTCCTCGCGGTGCAATGCAGTGAAGCGGCCTGGCCATGCTCCAGGAAAGCGTCCTCTACAAAAACAGGCCTGTGGCAGCCATGGTTTGCAAGCCCCCGAGCTGGACTCCAATCACCAATGCTTTCTCTCTCTCTCTTTAACCCAGCACTGGCCTGAGGCATCAAATGCCCAACGCCAGGCGCAGAGTCTGAGTCCTTGATGAGGCCTTATAGGTTAGGAGGCAGGTACAGAGTAAGACTCCAAAGCGGACCCCCCCTCCCCCAACTGCCAGATGAAGGACCCACTGTAGGGTGGGTGTGCCATGTTCAACTTCCTGTACTCAAGGAAATTCAGGTACACAGTTCACCCCAGACCCCTGAAGGAACAAGTGCAGACAGGAGCCAAATGGAAAAGGGAAGTTTCAATTTTAGTTCTCAAGTCTGTATTTCCCCTTTCTCTTCACTGAGCGCTTGCCTCCTTAATTTAAGTAGAAGTACAGAGAACTGAAACGGAGAAGTCAGTGGCAAATCCTACCTGGGTTAGGCAGACTTTCCCCGATAAGGCCCTATCTATAGTAAAGCTCCCACATCACACGAGAAATCTACCTTTATCTTAAGTAATAAGCATTATGCCAGTCAATCTTTCCCGGGCAGGTTGACACATCATTAAAACCAAGGCATGAGGATTACAAAAAAAAAAAAAAAAGCTCCATCAACCCATCTCAACTCCCATTTCTTTTATATGGAATAATACAATAAAGGCAACTCTTAAAATTACAGGATGTCCTGCATTCAGCCTGACCAAGTGGGGTTATTCTAGGTTTCCTCTGAAGATGTCACATCAATTGGACTGCTAATCTCAAAGATGGTACTGAGCAGCTCAGGGAACAGAGAAAACAAAGTAAGAAAACAAAACAGAAAGAAGCATTTTCAAGTCCTCCTAGAAACCGCTGGAAGTTTGTTTTGGACCCAATTAGAAATGAGGAGAAGTGGGGGTAGATCTAAAAATTATGATTAGCCTATTATTTTTCCCCTCTTGCTCCCAATTAAAGAGGGGTTTCTTCTTTCACTAGAGATGCACAGTTATTAAATCATAATGTCTTTAAAAAAAAAATACAAATTATAGCAGAGGGTTCCATGCTGCCGCCACTTCTGCAAGGTTGCTTATAATTGCTCCGTGCACTGCTCTGACTAATTAAATCACACAAGAGATTGTTTCTTGGTAACACACCTGGCCCAGGCTTTGTTGTTGGCTTTCATTAAAGCAGAGTCTCATGCTGCCTTGTAACATGAAAGGATATTAATCAGGTAAATGGCCATTAAAAGTCATATCAATGTTTGCTGTGCAGTGATTATATTCTTAAATCTTGAACAAAGAAGGTTCCTTTGAAATCTCAGGGCCGGCCTCCAGCCACAGGAGAGAAAAGCCACATTGAAATGCTTTGTTTTTCAACCTTACCGAGAAGGAGGAAGAAAGAGCAAAAGGCAAGGTGTGGCAAGAAGTGAGATTACATTCTCTTTGTTCCACTGGGCTGTTGGGGCGCGGAGGGCCACCCCGAACAAACTGCAGTGGTGCACAGCAAGTGGGGACAACAGACAAGACGTGCTCTCCAAAGACCAACCCCTCCCCCCACCCCCCTTTCCCTGGGAGAGGGAAGCTCCACTTTCAAGGCAACACCGCTAATTAGGTTGCGTTTCAGAGCTCTAGTTAGAAATAAAAATGCCCAGGGAATCAAATGCTACTTGCATATTAAACTGAAAAGGAAAACTGTTGCTAAACGTTTCCTTCTGTCAACAAAGCCCCCTTGAGGGTTTCCCTGATAGGTTTGGACGGGGACCTGGCACACGGTCGCGCAGGTTTGCCCGCCGCCCCGGAGCAGCCCCTGAGCCTCCGTGTGCGCGCCGTGGCGGTGTCCCCTGGCCGCAGAGCGCGCGCTGCACTCCGCAGGGAAGGGGCTGGCTGCGCATGTGCGCACTGGAAACAGCGACTCGCTTGCCCAAAGCACCTACCCTGGGTCCTGCGGCCTTTCCTTCTCTTCCGCCATAAATGACTACTTGCTCCGGATTGAGAAAGTGGCCCCGTTGGGGCTGGGATTCAGCACTCTGTTTAAGAACCCAGGCTCTGGAATACAACTTCTAGAGCTGTAATCCCAAATCCGCAATTACTTACACTCTGTACCTTGACGTTCTCAAAGGTAAAATGCACAAACTAACAGTAATAACCTACAATGGCTGACGTGAGAATAAAACCAGTGATTTACATATAATACGCACACAGCCTGCGATGCACACTAACACACACATGTGCCATATATATGCCTGACACATATTAAGTCCTCAATAGATGTTTGCTATAACGCCCTCGACAGCTATTAAAGGCTTACGCAATATATGCTTTATTCAAAACTGAGCCCCCGTGGAGGATTCGGTCACTAAACCCTGCGCGGCAGGTGACACCATATGCACTGGAATTGGCTTGCAATGAACGTAAGGAGAAACTGAGCAATGGACTTACGATTCTCGCAGCAGGGTCTCCAGCCGGAGGCTTCTGTCCGAGGTCAAGTGCTCCACGACTGGCTGCCCTCCAGGCCGCTGTCCATGTTGTCCTCTAAAACGGGCGCACCCAAAGGCGTGGCGGCGCTAAAATGCAGTTAGCACCCAGCTCTCCACACGCGGAGCCATGCTAGCTGGCGTGCGCGGCGTTTTCTAGACCCACGGAGTGAGTGGGCTGGCTGAGGCTGACAGGGCCTTGCAGGGACGAGGCCTTGGTCACCTTCTCCCTCCAGCCAGGCGGGTGGGGGACTTGACACTTCGTGGGGCAGGGGCAAAGAACCTGCAAGTCGGTCAGGGGCTGCGGCTGACTTCAGGCCGACTGGGCAAGAAAGGAAGCTGAGGGCCGCCCCGCTGGGAAGTCCAGGTGTTGACCCGACTCTGACCATGGCCCGGTCCAGAGGCCAACTGAGCTCGCTGGCACCGCCACGCTCCCCATGCAGTCCTTGTTTCCCGCAGCCTCTGCCCCGACGCCAGGGCCACCGGCAGCCCCTTAAGAGCAGTGGCCCCTCTCCCAGCAGAGAACTTGGTCCTCATTGGTTAGGATGGCCACATGCCCACTCTACATCCAATCACGCAGAGGTGCGGCGAGTCCCTGTTCTGATTGGCCAGGGCAGAGTTCCACGCAGCTGCGCGGGAAATCAGAACCACCTGACCTTGCTGGCTGAGACCTGGGAGCCGAGGGGTGTCGCAGAGCGGAGATGCTACCACTACAAGGAGTGGCGTGAATGGTGCAGCCCAGGGAGAGGCAGCTACAGCACTGTGGAGAGAGAAGGGGGCGGGGGTGGGGGGGAGAGGTGCAGGGCGGGAGGCAGGTAGCAGGGCAGCAAGAAGAGAGGTGACCTCGCCTCAGGTGTCCATTTACTGGTCCGTTCGGTCTGAAGAGGGTTGCTGGACCCCTGGGTTGCCCGAAGCACCTCTGAAAGGCCCTGCAATGGCTACAGAAACCGACCTAGTCTGGAAAGATGTAGCTCTCGCTTAACGCGGCACATGGAAATCACCTGCAGACCTCCACCTCCAGGAGTTCTGTTTCAATTGCTGATGGGGGGGGGGGGAGGTTGAGGCTAGCTGTGGGGCACCTGCCTTCCGTTCCTTGGTAAACTTGCTTGCAGGAGCGGGGGAAAGTCACCCAGCTCCCAAGGACCCCTTATCCTGGCTAACAAACTGAGGCTCCCCACTCAGGGCCAGGTGCTAATAAGGTTAGCTGAATTGAGCCCAGGTTCTTGGGAGGAGACTGGGGGCCGCTCTGTTGGATGATGTGAGAGTAAGTAAATCTATTAAAGGGTGCCACACTTTCCTCTGTTTTGCTTTCGCACCGCTCCCTCTAATATCTTTGTATCCTTCGCTCGAGTGCCATGACGTCATCGTATTAGCTGACAATACAAGTTGTTGAAAGGGTGGAGCTTCTGGGAAATGCGCTGAGAGGAGGGAATGACTCTCCCTGCCCACCAGTTTCGTTTCCTTTCCCTTTCCCCAGAGAAAGGGGGGACTCTCCCTACTGATGGCAAGGAGACCCCATTAGATGTTTGTGTGAGTTCTACTTTTTCTAATTAGAAGAAGAGAGTTGCCATTTAAGAAGCCCAGTTTCTGATGAGGGAGTGAAAATAAGTAACTAGCGAGCACATTACCTGTAAACCAGGTCCCCACGCTGGATTAGATATGGAGGAAAGATACACCCAGGGCTGGTTTACCAATCCATCGTGATTCACGGCAGCTTGTGAGTACTAGCTTTTCTGTGTTTTTAATCTGTTATTTTCTTGAACCATTGAACAGTTCAAGAAAGGCTTAAATTCATGAAGAGTGGATCAATAATAGGTTTGTAAACAGGAAGTTAAACTATGCATCTTGGGGTCACCACAAGAATAGGCATATTATAGCCACCCACGGTAACTATCTTTTAACACTGAAAGGGAGGTAAGAATACTACCAGGACGTCCCCCGGTTGACCCAACACAAACGTTTTATATTATACGTTAAAAGGCAGAGCACCCTCTGCCCCTGCTTTCACAGGCTCCAGCTGATTCTCTACCATGAGTTTTATTGCATCTTTGGCTTCGTTCTTCATATCCTCTCGTGTTTGTAAACCACATGCATTTTACCTAACACTTACATTTGTTACCCTATTGTGATTCTCACTGTCACCCTACAATACTGAAAGATGTCGGGGACACGAACACTGCTAATGATGGCATGCTTTAAGGCTACGTCTTAATTAATCAAGACGTGTACCATTCCACAGCAGATTTTTGAAATGCTTTTCACATATGCCCCAGTATTAATGGTCTTCCCTGATGGGTTTATAGCATTTTGACATAGCCCAGAGAGCACCGATTTTTTATTGCCCAGTGTTGTGGGCTGCAGACCCTAGCTGGCCTTTGACCCCACCATCCCATCAAATAGGGATTAAGTTCTAGTTCACGTGGGGCAGGGAGAGAAGAGCAGTTGACTGAAGAGGGCTGGGTGGGAACTACGGCAACGCAGGGAACACGAGCCAGAGCCACGTGTGTGAAGAAACGAAGGTCAGGTGTTGTCAGGTCTTTTCCTGCCTCAAGAGGAACGAACTGATAGCCCAGATCTCTGTGTAATCTCTCTACTTTAGAGGTGTGATAACTAATCTTTTTAACCCTTTCTTGTTAGCTCTATAAGCCAAATGGGCCCTAGCTCACAATGGACACTCAATTATTATTTAATGAATGCAGAAATGTGTACTGCTGCTTCTAAAAGGAACAAGTTTAGTGAATTAGAGAAGTGAGGTGAATAAACACTTCTACGATGTGAGCATACACACACACACACTCACACACAACACCCCTACTGGTACCATTATCACCACAATCCAATCCCTCAACTGGCCCACCAAGGAAGGTGAGCCCAAGGTCCTTCCTAATCAACAGTAGTAAGGAATGTGCCTCTGGGAGTAGAGAGGTAGACACTGAGCTGGAACTGGATGCTTCCCCAGGTGCTTAAACATGCATGTCGGGTTCTCGCACCACAGGTACTCCAAGTTCTTCTGGGCATTCCCCATTGGCTCCTAGCCGGTCAGGTTGCCCTGGACCCCAGCTGGAAGGGTACGAACACAGGCCCCTCTTCCTCCCTCACCTGAACCCCGTGTACTCCTCAAGTCCTCTTCATCCTCCACAGCACGTCAAGGCCTGCCTCTCCTGGGAGGCTCCCTAGTTGCTGCAGCCCCGGAGCGTCTCTCCCTCCAAACCGGTGTGTGAACACAATTCAGCCCCTCCACTTCGCCCTCTTATTGCAGCCAGTCTTTCCTACTTTAAGAAATCAGCACTATAAAAAAAATGCTGTTTAAAAAACCGCTGTTGTGATAGGAAATATAGGAATTAGGGGATAAAGAGCTTGACACTCACAGTGACGAGTCACACTGTGTGCTCTTACTTCAAGAACAGTAGATGCTTGTGTGTAGCTACAAAACACAAATGTTATTGAAGAAATCCAGTACTGGAGTAAGTTTAACTTCTGCTCAAGCAGAGGCCTTTGTCTTTTTTGTACATACTCTTAACCGCTTTTTTCCATCCATTCAGCAACTATGTGTGGAGCTCCTGCTATGTGCTAGGCACCGAACTAGGTGCAAGGACCACTAGGTGCAAGGACCACGGCAGTAAACAAAGACGAGCCCCCTGCTGGCAACGAGCTGACATTACAGAAGGACAGGTCCACAACCTCCAACAGTAGTTAGGACCACGAGGAAAAACAGTCTGACAGGCCAGGGACTACCTGGGCGTGTGAGTCCGGGCACAGGCTTGGTGAGCAGATGGGACGCGCATGAGGCAAGGTGTGGAGCCACCCAAACAAAAAAGTTTCACGGCAAATCTAACAGTGTCTCGTTTCTCCCTTTAAGTGGAAATTACTAGTCTCTAGACTCTGTCGGTGGCCTAGCTTCATTTTTAACATTTTAACTGAAGTGTAATATACCCAGAGGGACTTGCAGAGTCACAGGTGAATTTCCTGCAGGGTTAACGCACACCCACGTATGTCTGCCAGGTCAAGAAACTGAGCACCACCACCCACCTCAGAAGTGCCCCATGGCCCTTTCCAGTGACTGACCTCCTCCTTTTATTAGTTTTGTCTGATTTATAAATGCAATCACAAAGTGTTATTGGCAGTCCTTTATTGAATGTACTACAACGCATGTCTCCAATCCGCTGCTAATGGACATTTGATTAGTTCTAGTTTTTGACCTATAAACATGCTGCTGTTATGAGCATTCTTGTCCCAGCCATCTGATGCCTGTGCGTATATAGTTCTGTTTCCCACACAGGTGTGTGCGTGTCCAGCTTTACTGGATACGGCCAACACAGGTATACTCACTTTACTTCCAAACAAAGCAGCCTGGGGAACGTTCAGTTTTTCTGAGTCTTCACCAACAAACACCTGCTGTCTTCTGTCTTCTGCGTTTTGGTCTTCCTGGTAAGATTGCAGTGATATCCACTAGGGCTTCGATTTGCATTTTCTTTATAACTGATGAGATGCAGCTTTCCATGTGCCTATTGGTCATTTGCGCAGCCTCTTGGGAGAAGCCTAAGCCCATTTTCCATTGGGTCAACTGTTTTCTTCGACATGGCTTATAGTTTCTTTCTGTATGCTGAATATTTATCAGATGTCATAAAAATCAATCCTGCAACCTGGATGTTTTTTGACTCCCTTAAAATTGTCTTTGATCTACAAAAACTCTTAATAAAAGGTATATTTTTTCCCCTCAGAGTCAATGTTTTATATGACATTTAAAGGGACCCTATCTAACCTTAATCTCACGAAGAACTGGAGCCACAGGTACACACTCACAGCGGGGAGGAGAAGCTTGGGTACCCAGGTGACCCACTGGGATGCTTGTCGACCCCCCTGGAACAATTTCACCTGTGAATATGCCAGCACAGGGGCCACAGCTTGGAGGGGCCTGGTGGCCGGGCTGAGCTGAGACTGCTCAGGAATAAGGGTCTGGATGACACCACCTGGTAAGCCACCCGGCCCGTGGGACATGCTCACTGAGGGGAAGAGAGTCGGGAACAGCAGTAGAAGAGGGCAATGCATCAGTTACAGCTCTGAGAAGCAACTGCGAGTGGCAGGGGGCACATACTGGCCCACAACCTTCCCCTTTGAGGTTTCCGGTACGGGAGTCCCCGGGGGAGTTACTCCCAGGAGTGGCACAAACGAATGGGTTTACGTGGGGCAGATGGGGGCAGACGTTGCCATCTGCCAGGCCATGCCTCAGGGCCAGAGACATCCGTGGGTTCTCTGGCCTTGCAACGCTTCTCTACCTAACACACCTACCTCTCTGAGCTTCTTGCCCCCTTCTTCCATGTTCTGGCAGAGCACCTCTCCACTGTGGCTCTTCTGGCTTCACTGGCTTTCCCACTTCACTCCGTGTAGGCTGTTACTGTTTCCACACCTATAGACACTCCAGCGGTGACACAAGTCTAGGCTGGGAGCTCTGCCACTCATGATGCAGTCCTGGGCCTGGTCTTCAGCCTTCTCTTTGCTTTGAGGTCGTGGGAGATGAAGGCCTCTTTCTATGCTACCAAGGAGGCCCTCTGGATTTCCTCCTTACCTTTTAATTGCCAATTTGTCCCTTTCAGCCTTTTGTTATCTATTTCCAACGCACAATGGCGCTTAGCAACAGTTCTCCAGGTCCACTGTCCCATTTGTTATGGTTACCACGTGCGGCTCCGATGCCTGCTCTTCCACAGCTTGTGAATTCCCTTTGGCCGGTCCCCTCAGCTGACCACCAGTAAAAACTCTAACAACTGCCCACTACCTCACGCCAAAGGCTGTCTGTGTCCCATGTGCCACTGAGGACGGGTCCTAGATGCTGCTCAGGCAACAGGTGACCCAGCTCCCAAACCCCATCTGGGCGTCTGCTTTCTTCCACCACTTCTAGCACTGACCATTGCAGGGTTGGCTCCTCAGAGAGCAGAATCTGAGATGACAAGCCTGCAGGAGGGTTATTACGCAGCTTTTGAGAGAGCAGAATCTGAGATGGAGACAAGCCTGCAGGAGGGTCATTACGCAGCTTTTGAGAGAGCAGAATCTGAGATGGAGACAAGCCTGCAGGAGGGTCATTACGCAGCTTTTGAGGTCGACTTCCACAGAAGCCACGCAAAGGAAGTGGGACTGAGCAGAGGGAGAAGTCAGACTGCAATGCAGCCTCGGCCAGCTCAAGACAGAGCTCAGGAGTTAGGAAGCTCAAGTTGGAGTGAGGGAGCCAGGGTAGGCTTTGAATGGAGAGAGGTGTAGACTACTGGGCTCACTTCTCCACACTCCCTTCTCTCCAATATCTTGATCTCTCAACTCTTCCTGTCCGTGGTCTGTCCACGGTGCTTTAAACAACATGTCTTTTTAAACTTTGTTCAATGTTTCCAGTTGTTCTCAGCAGGAGGTTTTGTCTGCTCATTCATGAGAAATGGAAACATCTTTACGTACTCCCATGTTATTATAAAATGTCTGGTGGATAAATGTGAATTGCATCCTGTAATTAATCTATCTCACATGCAAATATTATTGGGAATATTCTGTAGGAAAACACCTGGCATTTTTCTATTATATTCCCTCCTCCGCTGCATAGCAATCTTCTTAAAGACAGAGACAATGTATCTTTGAGTAGAGAGGCAAACCTGGACCCAGGTACTGAAAGTTTATTTATGCAATTTGAAAACCACTGAAATTATCATCCGTTTAAGCATATTAGAGGTTCTCAATTAATATAGCCCATTACTAGCTCTATTACTGTGAGTACATTACTATTTTTCTGTAAGACAATCCTCAGCAAAACAAAGAAAATTGTCAGAGTAACGTAATTGGCTGAGAACGGCTTAGCTATTTACCAAATTCAAGAAACTTACTTTCACGGACAAAGCAATCTTATGTAAAACTAAACAGGTGATTCTCTCTTACCTAAGAAGCTTAGACTCCGGTCATCACCATTTATCTTCATCTCCTCATCCAGAATGACCTAGTTCTGAATGAGACACACGTGTAAACCAGGATGAGAGTCACAAAATGCACCTAGCAGAAAAGGAAGGGTTAAATAGTAGCTGAAGTGAAAAGAATGATCATCTAATAAATTCACAATTCAAGCAAATTGCCCATTCGACTCTCTCTACGTGAATATTTGAGAGAAAGGTGAATTTTGAAGGATGTCAATTCTTCCCCTAAGTTAGCTTCATCGGGCTATCCCCTGCCTTTCTGTTTTATTTTAGGGACCTGCTGTGTCACACCATTTCAAGGACGTCGTATTCACCGATGTGGCCCATGACATCAAGATGGAAGTAAAGGCAATGGGACTCGACTGTTTTACTTTGGGGAATTACGACAGATTCTGGTTCCAGGTGGGAATGACAGTGGGGGCAAGACCACACCTGCTAGTTAGCCTGGTGACCCTCTGCTCGGAAACGTCTCTTGTTAACCTGGTCCCTGTCCTTAGAACTCCACTCTGCGTTGAAAACTCGGGCACGCCATTCAAAGCGGGCTGCAGTTGCCATCTTTCAACAAAACAGTATTTACCAAAACGTGCCTTTCAGAGCGCAGCACCATCCCTCACCCCTCCCGTGCATGGCACACAGGTACACCCGTCGCTGCTTTAATTGGGTGTCACATGTCAGTGATGACTCATCAGCTCCAGAATTCATGAAAGATGAATTCCTTAATGCCATACTTCAGTCTGCTCCAGAAATAAAACTAAAAGATCAGTTATTTCTCAGGACAGAAGCCACATGGGGGAGAAGCGCTAATCCTTGTTTCAGAAAAAGAACATTGTATTTTGTTTATTGACAGCAAGATGATTGCCCACAGTGTTTCTCATTACCCCTAGATCACAAATGAGTAAATCCCTGCCAGACAAATCAAGGTTAAAATGGTGTACATTTTAACAAGGTGCAGAAAAAAATTAAAAAAAAAAAAAATAACACTCTATCACTAGGAGAGAATGGTTAATTCAGGGAACTTTTCAGATTCTCTGATCTGATAAGTCATTGCTGAAATTAAATTAGGTTTCAGAAAATGAATATTTCATCTGTAAGAGTCTGTTGCTTGGAGACCTGGGAAGAGAAGGCCAGTTTTGCCCAAGACGAGAGAGATGGTATGAGGGCCGGCACTGGATCCTCCGGGAAGCTGGCCGCGGACGCCCAGGGAAGATCACACCAGGGCGGCTGAACGATGACGCTGGCACAAACGGGGGTCACTGTCAGTGCCACGCTGCAGGTTATTTCTTCCGAGCTCAGGCGGCCTCTCTCCCCCTTATTGCTGAGACCCGAACTGGTCAAAGTAGCCTGACGCCATAATCCCAATGTGCCTTAAGTTGTAACAGACAGAGTTTTTGTAGCAATGCAGAATGCGCCTCGATGGCAACACAAAGGATGATTTTCTTACCAAGAAGGTTCAACAGGTGACAGAGCCGTATAAACTCCGATCTGCATGTTGGATGGATCTACACTCACCGGGCTACGCCGTCATCAGCGGCACAAACACTTTCATCACCGTTCACCTGGAGCAGTTTTCGGAGATCGCCCACGTTGGTGGGTAGTAGAAGGAAGGCTAATTGTTTCCCAGAATCTACAGTAACACGACCAGCTCAGATTTACCTGTGCACGTGGCTACCCATCTAAAATGACCTTTCCCAGCCTTCCTGGGAGGGAGGGAGGTGTGGCCATGTGAATATGTTTTAGCCATGAGATGCAGACAGAAGTCATGTATGGAACTCACAAGTGATGTTTTTGTTTGTTTCTTCCTTGTAAAGAAGCTCTTACCCTTTGCTCCCTCTTCTTCCTTCCTGTGAGTTGGTGAGCGAAGGTGGTGGTATGAGCCCGACTTCACCGTGCGGAGCTATAGGTAGGCCTGGCAGAGCAGCAAGGTAAAAGTAACCTGGATTCCCGCAGGACCTCACGGGACAAAGTACCTTGGCCAACCCGCACCTCGGGCCCAATTCTGAACTGTGGGCGAGAGAGGAACAAACATCTGTCTCTTAAGTCTGTGTTTGGGGGTCCCTTTTTCACAGCCGAGCGGCCCACAGCCTAACATTTGATTTGGGCAGACATGGTCTCCAGGGAGAGCGTCCCCTCCCACCACCTGTCTGACTCCATTACGATTGGAACCCACAGCTGACCCTAACCTTCCTTTCGCCGTCCTTCATGGCAGGTGCAGACTGGGGTGGCGGTCTGGCTCCCCAGGCCTTGTCCTAGACGCCTCTGTCTTTGGGGTCACTGCTAGCCCCTACGTCAGCCCTATCCAGAGTCCTCACACGTGCTCTAAAGGTGGCGTGCCTTTGATGTGAGATGGGCCCCCCTCCGGGACCCCTGTGGCCGCCCGAGAAATGGGCAGCAACACGAGCTGGGAGGACCAGGGTCTCTTCCTGGGATCTGCCCCCAGAACGGGCACTTTCTTTTGACACGGAACTTCCCTGGCGAGGCCAATGTACACAAAGGAGAAAGACAAATCCCATGATTGTCTCCAGTTACCCCAAGTCGGCAGCCCAAACAGGCCGTATGAGAAAAAAGAGATTTTGGCCTAGGCTAGTTTGAACTGGGTTCTTCCCCTGCCAGAACTGATTCATGATGATTAATGATTAATTAATGCTCTCTGCAAATTAACCTCATTATTGCAACACTACCCCTATAAGCTTAAAATGGGCCTCGGGGGTTTTTTCCCCACCAGAAGTATCAAGAATCAAACAGCAAAAGATTAAGATAACCCAATGCCATCTAACATCTGGTCACAGATCTATGTCTTGTGTATAATAAAATTTTACTTTTCGAATCATGATTTTAATCTTCCAGTTTAAACATGAGTTACTGAAATTCACAAACACTGTCCTAATTTTGTGACTGCCACGCTACCCCCAACGGTTAGTTCAAAGCCACAGCAAGATGATAAAAGTCTTTCTGATGCTGCTGTTGTTATAATTTCTACTCAGCACAAAACATGGAGGTCAACTACCTGGATGAAGAAAAAACATTCTGATGCTAACCCGAAAGCACATGTCACCCCTGCAGGATGACTGCTGTCGTAGGCACATCTGAATGGGGTTAGAAACGAAAAGGGTGACAAGCTACCCATCCGTTCATAAAGTGAGGGCCATCTGACAGGCCAGGCTGGATGAAGGAATCAGTCTTGGTGATCTAACTACATCGTTTTAAAAAGAAATTGAAAGGGAAAGAGGTGACCACTTCTAACTTTAGAGGGGGGCGCTGGGGACCCCACAGAGGGGGCGGGACTGGCTGCACAAATGGTGAGTGGGCCGTCTCCGTGTCGCCGAAGCAGCGATCGATCGGACCACGTAAGAACCTCTCTCTAAATAACTGACGAACGGTAATTCTTCCTGACAGACAGAGACTTAATGCGAACCAAATACAACCGCTGGCTGAAGAGGGGCCGGAGCCATTTCTGAGGTGTGAGAGCGCATGGGCGAGACACGTTTAATGAAGAATCTCTTTCATGTTCTCTGGCCCCAGAACCACTCCTAAGAATCCAAGTGGAGAACAGTTCCTATGACGAATAGGGGCTGACAAGGGCCACCACCCCCACATTCTTTCTCCAGCTGCCACTCATCACTGATTGACAGAGTAGACAATCCCCGTTGGTAGTGCCTCCAAGATGAATTTATTTTCAATCTAATAGCCAGTAGGAACGTGTTCTAGCCTTTCCCATGGTTGCTGAGCTCAAACGAGTATTCTGTGTTCAGCATGAACTAAGAGAAGCCTGTAAGGGGGAGGGAAAAACAGCAGCACTAGGTAAGTCATGGTGTTTTTCATTCTTATTATAATCCTTTTTTGTAAAGTTTATTTATTTCTCTTTAGAGAGGGGGAAGGGAAGGGAGAAAGAGAGGGAGAGAAACATCCACGTGTGGTTGCCTCTCGCGCACCCCTCAATGGGGACCTGGCCCGCAACCCAGGCCTGTGCCCTGACTGGGAATCGAACCGGCAACCCTTCGCTTTGCAGTCCGGTGCTCAGTCCACTGAGCCACACCAGCCAGGGCTACAATTCTTAATTATATATTAATTATATATAACTTGTGTATAGTCATCTATATACATATAGATGACTATATATATATATACATATACATATATATATACTATACATATAGATGACTATATGCACACACTTCATTGTAGACAGCATAAGTATTTTTCTTTGGATTTTCTCTCTGTCAGTGTCTGCCAATTTATAAGGCAGGGTCAATAAATAAGTTACTGTCTTCTCCAACCAGGTAATAAGTAGTTACTGTGTTAGGACAGAAACTTGAGAGTACCTGGCATTCTCTTCCCAGAGGGCAACGCTCACTGCAGAGGAAGATAGGACCCAGAGAAGGAAGCAGTAAGAAAACGTGAAAGGCAGCAAGCAGCCCAATAGAATGTCCTTCTGTATAAGGGAAACAGCCTGGTATTTCTTGTATTTCAGCCCCATGTATGCTAACCTGATACGGTTTTTCTTTTGTGAAATTCACAGGCCACTGGAATTATTATTATTTAACCCATATTTTTATGTAAATAAAATCTCTTAATTTTTCCCTTCAGTAACCCTGTCGCCAGAGGAAACCTTAGATCTCTACCATAAACGGAAACATCGTTTTCCACAAATCAGTGGGAATAAAAGGAGAAACACTACAAATAACACAATGTTACAACATTTCAGCTGCTATTTTTGCCTGCTAAGAGCTGAGGCCTGCTCTGTAACTGTATGATTTCAGATAATATTTCTCCACCCAAAGGCATGGCATCATTAGCACTGTGTGCCCTGTAACTGGGGAGCGACGAGTTATGAAAGAAAGGGAATCAGAGAGGGAGTGGCCTGTGGGCCGGGTGACTGGCTAACCAGATGATCCGATGAACCAGATGATCCGATGATCAGGTGATCGGCTAGGGCTTCACGGAGGACTCAGCGGTTAGTGGAGCCTACAGTGACATTCAGGACTGTCCCACCATTGGGCCGAGGGGCAGAGCTGATCTGGGCGTTTACGAGGAAGGGCTGAGACAGGGACACAGGGGAAGTGGTGCTAAGCTTGCTTTCCTAATCGGCCCTCCTAACGGAGCTAGGACTTCAGTAATGGAAGACAACTGCCCTGGCTGGTGTGGCTCAATTGGTTGGGCATCATCCTGCAAAGGAAAAGGTCATGGGTTCAATTCCCAGTCAGGGCACAAGCCCGGGCTGTAGGTTCAGTCCCTGGGTGGGGCGTGTGCAAGAGGCAACTGATCACTGTTTCTCCCTCACATTGATGTTGCTCTCTCTCTTTCTCCCTCCCCTTCCCTCCCTCTAAAAACAAATTAAAATTAAATTAAAAAAATGGAAGAAAATTGACATTTACCATTCATTCATTTACTATGCACCAAGTACTAAGCAAGGCATTTCACACGTTTCCTCTTTTGATCCCAATAACGTAAGGAAACAGCTATTATCCCTATTTTATAAATGAGGAAACTGAGGCACAGCATCAATTCAAGGTCATATAGCTTTGAAACTGGTGGAACTGGGGATTCCAATCCAGTTTCTTCTGTGTCCACAGCCCGTGTTTTCTACCTCACCCTATGTTTTCAGTGAAATCAGGAAAGGAAAGCTATGGGCCATCTTGGGAAATTCTCATTAAAGGACTCTGCAGTGGTGGGTGGGAAGGCAGGGCAGGCGAGAGGGACTTCTGGTCTGCGGAGGTCCTGAGCGACAGAGGCTGACCACCCCCTGGTAGGTGTGTGGGTGCTGCAGAACTGCCTTCTCGTCGAGGAACGTGGTAGCCTGTCCTTCAGTCATGGGATCAAGAGCCTCCGCCTAGGCCTCCCAGCTCTGAAACTGGAAAACATCAGCAGTGCCTATCAGCAGCATCAGTGACCAAAACTTGACCTTGCCAAGTTAATCAGTGAAGAAACTAATCACTTGGAAAAAATGCAAATTTGGTTTTTTGCACAGAGTTGGAAACTCGTTACACCAAGCCCCTCCTTAAACTAGGTTCAGAGCAGTGACTCCAAATCCGGGTCGGACGAGGAGCGACGCAGGGCGGCAATAAGCAGGCTGGAGAGCAGGGCCTCTCTGAGTCCTTCCATCCCAGACCTGGGTGTTCATTTCTCCTTCGGCCCCTCCGCTGTGTCTACAGACCCCAAAACGGCCAACTCAGCTTTCCCTCACAGTTTTAATTTTGCACTTGCACCGCACACCCGCTCCTTTAGCCCGACTCTTAGCCCTTATGCGACTTCTTTCTTTCTAAATAGATCATTGACTGCTGGATGTGTTACCCAGACCCTCTGGGTCACTAAGTCTGAGAAACCAGAACTGTGGGTTTGTTATTTTTTTCAAAATTCCAACTGTAGTTTAAACCCATGACTGTCCCTCAGTACCCCGGTGGGACAAATCAATAATGGCGCTTCATTTCCTTCCCTTCCCTTCCTCCAACCGATCAAGCAACTTCAAGAAAATCGACACTGTCTCTCTGTACTTTTGCTCACTCCTCCTCTGGTGTACCTCAGAAAACTCTGTGACTGATTCCCACGCATATCAGCTTGGAAGCCACCTGCCAGGAGACGCCACAAAAGGAGAAGTCACTTAAAATGCACAGGTGTGCAGTGAAAGTCTCTCTAATTCAGCACTTCTGTCTTGTGACTGAATAATCACCAATAGGCTCCAATTGTCAGGAATTTAAAAACAAGATGCCTTAGGATTCAAAACGAAGATTATTTGGACTGACACACCCATTTCTTGATGCACCTGCTATGTTCCCGGCATGGGGCCACATGGTTGGAGGTTCGTAATTAATTGGACACAATGCCTCGAAAGGATCATGATCCGCCAGGGGAGGCCGATGAACCATCACCGAACAATGAGACAAGTGCCATCCCAGAAGCATCTCCGAGGCACCAGAGTAGGGCCACTTTTTCTTTCTCCCTCAGAAGTTTAAAGTTTCACAGTGACTCGGGCAAGGCTCTTGAACCTGGGGAAAGGATGTGGGAGACTGTGGATGTCAACGGCCATCTTGTAGTAAAAGAGCGGAGAAGGTGGAAGAATTTTCCTCTGAGTTGCTGCAGGGAGCATATCTGCTCATATATTTATGGGACACACCTTAATTTGACAAAAAGAACTCCCTCCTAAGTCAGGTGTCCCCATCAGGGGCCAGCGTCAGCAAGAGTCCCTGAGCTATGTTATTTCTATGCTACGAGTGGCCGATCACATGAGTTTTCATCCTTGGATATGCTCCCTTGTCTTTGCCACCAGCTTAATCCTCTGGCACTGTGTCCTTTATTTATCCTTATGTCCTGGGAAGACACAGGTCCATTAAGCCATGTGGTGCTGCCTGGCCCACCCCAACCCAGCCTAGCACACTGGTCCTGGATATGAGACACAGAACCCAAGGCCAGGCAACCATTGGCTGCCTAGCAACCAGTTGTGTTCTTTCCGGAGAATTTTAATGAAGAGTCACAAAGACGGTGTTTGTTTGGTCAGGTGTATGTGTGTATATGTATGATGTGTGTATAGACATATGCATGTCTATACATACAAGGGGGGGCCCAAAACCCCAGAATTTATTTATTAAAAATTGTGTATTTATTATTACATGTTTAAACTTCAGTCACCTTCAAAGCACTCTCCACTTGACGTCATACACCTATCAAGACATTTTTTCCACTGCTCCAAACAGTTTTGAACTTGTCAGTTTTGATGCCTTTTAGTGCTTCTGCTGTTTTTTGTTTCACCTCTTCCATATGGGCAAAAACATTTCCCTTTGAGGACATTTTTCACCCAGGGAAACAAAAAGAAGTCGCTCAGGGAAACATCAGGTGAATAGGGAGGGTGAGACATGAGGATCATGCCATTTTGCTCAAAAACTGCTGAACACTCAGCATGCGGTGTGGGTAAGTGTGCTCATAAATCACCATCATGAAATGGGCTAACACGTTGAAAGGGTCTTCAAAAAAAAAATTCACTGAAGCTGAACGCAGCCTCTCACAACAACACCAGCTGGTGCACTGACACAGATGGGTTCCTAGAACACTCACCTAGGGGAGGAAGCCTATACTAAAAGAAGCCCACCCTGCAGAAGATAATTCTGGTTTGTTTGTTTGTTTTTTGGTTCCTCCCTTGTATACACACACACACACACACACACACACACACACATACACACACTTACATAGGGTGGGGCAAAAGTAGGTTTACCGTTGTTCATATGGAAAATAACACAATTAATAAATAAAAATATAAGAATAAATGTGTTTTTCACTCACAACTATAAACCTACTTTTGCCCCACCTACATAGCTACACAATTGTGTTGTTCATGTGAGAAGCACGGGAGATATGAAGAAAATATGGCAAAATGTTCACATTGCTTAGGTCTGCCTGGATGATAGCGTCAGGTACGGCACACTCTATTTTTCTGTATGTTTGGAGTATTCCACATTAAATATTTTTAACAACTTCAAACCGGAAAGCACGAACTTGGCTTGTCCATGAGCACAGTGTCCAGGCACCTGATAACATCAGTAGCTGTTCTCTTGTGAACTCATCACCTCACTGGTGTTGAAACTGGTGTTTATGCTGATCATAGTTATGCTGTGGGTTGCTTAAAAAAAGTAAATAAACACAATTTTACAATCAGCCCTGGGTCGGTGACAAATATTTTCCCTCTACTTGAATTCAGCGTTACCTGAGTTTTCTTTCTGTGCCGGGGGAGGGACTGGGCTTGGCAGGAGGAACGGGCCTGTCGCGGGGGAACGGAGAGAGAATGCATGTGCTGTCCCCCCCTGGCGAAGGGGACTATCTTTAACAGTCTCTTTCCTTGGACTCATAAATGGATTTCTGCCTCATCTTGCAGTAAATCTGAGACCAAAAGAATTCATAGGGCCTCCTAACGCACATAATGCGGCATGACTGATGAAATGTGGCAGGCACGGCGCGGCATCTAGTTTTCTGAAAACCACGCTGAAATGAGCCATCCTGGCCACACAGCTAAAGCAGCGCACCAACTTGAACCGCCACCGAAGTCATTCTCCTTGATTCGGTCGTACTTTCGGGCACTTTGCAATTTGGATTACAAAGCGTTGTCTGTGTGTTTTCTGATGGCGGGTGGCAGCTACTGTTTATTCCCAGAAACTCAAATTAATGCTTTTGCTAAAGTGACTTTCACCACCGCACGTCTAAGTCACCCCCTGGGGATCTGTCTAAAGGTCTAAGCCAGTCGCTTGTACTTCAAAACGAGTGCTGTTAAGCACACAGCAAGAAATCGGTTACCTGGGTCTTGAAAGTCAATGGAGGTGCAGCCTGCAAGGACAGAGGAGGGTCGGGAGCAATCAGTGTAAAGCCAGAATCAACTCCACGGGCCCTTCCCCAGCATGACAGTCATGTCGGGAAAACGGACCAGTGGGTCGAAGACAATGGGCACGGCTGAAATTACGGAGACTGTGGTTCCCGTCTAGTTCTTTCCTCAACCGCTCTCTGCCTCAGTTGTCCCATCTCTACCTCCCGACTCCAGCTTCCGGCTTCGTTATTCCATCCGTGAGGATGAGATGAAAGTCCAGATATGCAAATATTTTACAGAAGGTAAAACCCTATATACGTATGAGGGAGTAGATGACCTTCTGGACAGTTGGCTGACATTTTCATTTTCCACGCTGGTGGCTGGGCCTCCATGAAGACAGCAGGACCAAGCCACATCTGACTTTGCAGGGGCTGAGTGGTCTGTAAAATGAGGAAGCCCTCCTAAACCGAGCACCGTTAAAGCTGTTGCGAGAGGCATGTGAGCAAGTGGGCCGAGACCATGGTGCAAGGTTAAAGAGATGGGATAAATGTCAAGTGCGGGTCTTTTTGATGGGCGTTCCAACTGCCTCTGCCAACCAGCAACCTCTGTGATGGGTTCACGAAAGAGGCCGGAAAACAGACCCGGAAGTGAATGGAGATCTCATCACTGGGTCGGATTTGTCTGAATTACTTGGATATTTCAAGTAGAAGTTGGGATTTTTTTTCTTACTTTGATTCTATCTGAGGCACCTAGAAAAGTGTCATTGTTCTCAATTTCAGTTTCTATTGGACACTCTGAAATGGAAGAGCTAGCCCACGCAGGAAGTGCACGTTCGTGGTTGGGGGGTCTAAAGAGGACACGTAAAGGAAGCTACAAAAGCTACATTAGATCACGGAAAACGTATCCTTTGGGCGAAGGTGATGTTTCCCTGGCTATAGAAATTCGTCTAACACTAGCCAGTCTGAAACATCTCAAATCAATGCCACCTACTCACAGATCCTAGGAGAGAACACGAGTGGAATATATCAAAACCACAGGCCTACTTTAAGTGCTCGAAAACTGAAAAAGAAAAGTCAAGTTTGACAGGGATTTGATTCAGATTCAAATAAGGCCCTGGTCAGGACCACGGAGCCACAGAGGAGCAAGGTTAGGGGTCACGGGCCTGAGGGGCAGGCGCTGTCTCCCACATCCGTTCACTCTCCTGTAACGTGGAGATGATGCTGCCGTACCTGCTCTTTGCGGAGCAAGGCTATAGATGGAAATGTGGTTACAAAGTCCTTCAGAAACGTGAGGTGTCCTGGGCACACTGATGTGCAATCCAAGGAGCTGGTTCTCCCCCACGCTGTGCTGGCCAGCAAGGCAAAAAAACTTTCACCTGCAAAAGCAAAATTTAACGCCCTGCCACCAGCAAACACGGTCCCTGGGGGGGGGGTCATGGTTTCACTTCAAAAGGGTCTCTGTTTCCCCTAAAGTTTTTCTCATGTGTGTGTGTGTGTACTTATATGTACATCATAGTAAATATGTGTGTGCAAGCACATGTGTTTGTATGTGCACAAAGTGTACATACATTTCATCAAAATACCAAAGGGATCCAGGGGCCAGCCTCTTCCTCTTACTGAGCAGCATGGACTCCTTTCCCTGACTACACACATCACCTGTATCATCTGCATCTCATTGCAGTTGTCCCCATTTTTAAATGGAAAGAAGACCTGCCATATATTTAAGCTGAACAGTCTCATCGCGGACAAGGCATTCCCTGTAGGCATTTATTCCAACGAAGATTGCCATTTAAGTTTCTGTTCTATTTACTCTCCTCCTCTGGCAGGCACTGAAATATCGATATTTTGATTAAGGTCAGGAGGGTGACGCTGAAGGCCGGGGTTCAAAGATGGCGACCAGGAGGTTTGCTGTTTTCATAAATCCTGAGCCGTTCCTTCCCGGGGAAACAATCACAACCTGTTCAGGGGAAAAGGAGCACACTGCAAAGCTGAAATCCATCGCAGCCTCGTGGACAATTCCTTTCTCTCCACTGGCTCATCACCTAGTTGGCTGAGACTTTCGTGATAAAACTGAAAGCATGACAAACAGCCCAGTGACAGCGAGGGACACCTCACCATGCTGCTGCCGGGTCACCAGGCAGCCACCTCTCATTTTGGCAGACGGCTCTACCTCTCTCGCCAACAAGTCCAACCCAACCTGAGTCTGGTCCTGTGTCTGGTGTGTGGATTCTCAAGTCAATTTTAATGAAGTTCCCATTCTCCCACTGTCCCAGAAATGATATCCAAATTTCCTTTAGTACTAAAATTCTAGGACCGCCAGGCTTGCCTGCTGCAAGGAGGTGTATGTCTCCTTCCCTTAGCCACTTGGTAAACAATATATTTTTTTAAGCAGGGCTCATTGCCATGGAAGCAGCTGAGCCCAAAGCGATCGACCGAGAGCTGGAAATTTAATGATATTAAAGATCTAACCGACAACAAAGTACTTCTGGTTCTTGATCACAATGATAAAAATGAACCTTGCCAGGCTTCTTAAGGTGGAAAAGCTGGATAAAATGTCATTCTCTGTTTTTGCCTTTGTGTGTGTTGGGAGGCGGTGGGAGTGGGGGGGGGTAGTTGGGGGGGGAGATTATATATTAAAACCTTCAACGTTTCCTAAGCAGTATGTAAATGTCCTCAAAATGGTGCCCCTTAGTGCAGTGGAATATTTTCATGATTTTGCAGTAATTTTTGAACATTCGGTATTTTTTACAATAGGTATGCTTCATCTTTTACAAAAAAGATTAAGCTTAAAAAAAGCTTCTGCAAAATTCTTTTGCTACCAACTCTTGAGTAGGGTTAGGGAAATAAGAGGGTGATTAATAATTTGCACAAAAACTTAATGAAATCAACTTCCCATCAGTATCTCTAAACAGATGACTAATCCAACTTCTAAAAAAAAAGAAAATCAGTCCCCTAGAAACAGAATTTGCACACCCACACAGCAATCAATAAAGAGGAAAACAACATATACATGTGCGTAATCATTTCTTTGCCGGGTTCCATCGTGCGTTGGTGTTTGGCATGTAAATAGGGTGGTTTGTTGTGGAAATAAGACAAACGTATTATGAATTCGTGGCCAACAAATGGTCACTTTTACATGTTTTAATGTTTAATCATAGTATTTTTCTTTAAATGCAGAAATGCACGTGTGTGTGAATGTGCATACACACATAAATACACACAGAGTTACTTGTGTGTTCACAGACACATACATTTCATCTTGAATCTCCTTTCGATTTCATTTAAAAACCAAAAGAGTTTAGCTAACATCTGAAGTTTAAATATCAGATTCTGACAGCCAGGAAGTTGACAAGCAACTGCTCCTTGCCCATATCCCCGCCCCTCCCCCCTGCCAGCCCAGAGCATCTTCCCTAGAGCGGCCCTGGTTGGCTCAAACCTTCTTCTCTTGTTCCCTGCACTTGATTCGGTGTGTCGCCTGTCTCTTGTTTGTCTATAGATTAGCACAGAAATGTCATTGCAAACTAAGTGAATAGGGCACAGCCTCAGCACCTGCCACTTTCAAAACTCTTTAGAAGATTCCCTTGTTTATTTTGTAGGCACCCAGGGGGGCACTTAAATAACTGCATTCAAACAAACAATGCTGGTGATGATTAAGAAGGCTTTTCACATGAAAATTCACTTCAGAAAAATGTTTTGCAGATGTACTGGAGAAAACTGTATCACTAAGAACCACTCAAAATACTTTGGTGGACCAAAACACCTTTATATTTCTCCTGGCAGCCTGCCAAGTTCACTGCCAGCTTGGAAAGAATTCTATAGCTGGAGGCCGGAGCAGAAAACTGCAATGATTTAAAAGAGAATTGGCTACAGTAAGAACGATAATGCCTGATATCGTTAAAATGCAACTGGCATCTTAGCCTCCCTACAGCTCTTTGAAAATGTGCTTACTCTTCAACTATTTACGAGGAAAAATGCGGAGACCATTGAAATCACAGAAAATAAAAATTATCTTAAAGGATTGAGAAGTAGTTGCCAAATGATTTATCACTAGTGCTTGTAAAATAATGACACGTTCTCAGTGCTTAAATGAGTAAGAATTCCACGCAGAAAGTCTCCTCGTTGTGAAACTCATCCTGTCAAACATTAGCCATTTTCATGATGTTCTAAATTAATGAATGCAGATGGCAAACACAAAAACAGCTGGCTTAAAATTAAGGGTAAACACAATTGGACAACATCCTAATGTCATCGGGTTATCTTAACATTTGACAGAAACGATGATGTCTGTGGTTACTTTTCTGGGCAATTCTGGAAAACTGAGATTGGGTCTGACAAGCTAAGGAAAATCACAGGAAGCCCATGGACCAAATAAAAAGGGCTCTCCAGGGTGTTTGTGCAGAAAACCAAAAGCGGCCTCTGTCCAGTGGTTCAGATTTATAGTCAGCAGCAAGGACATGCCTTTGAATTTAGGGCTCAGCTCATTCGCCGGCAACCACTCATTTTTCCCTTCTGTAAGAAAGGGTGAATTCTCCTTTCGCTTGGGTGCATATACCCCCGCGTTTACATTTGTTCCCATGAATACACAAATGGCAACAGGGAAGTCAAGAATGATTTGCTAGACAACTCCACATGGGGACTGTGGAGGGGAAGCTCTCATTCAGGCACACCAATCTGTCACTGCACACCAAAACCCAAATAAGTCGCGTGTCCTACCTGGCCTCGAGGTTCACAGGGGAAACAGGCACTTGGGTGCATAACGGCACACAAAGTTAAAAAGTGTTTGCATAGAGGTGTGTATCGAGTGCAGTGAGAACATCCACAGGGAAATATTTTCTGATATAAATTTAGAAGGATATAATCAGGTAAAAGCTGAAAGACTGAGGACTGTTGGCAGTTCTAACTCAAACTCCACATTTCCAAACCATGTCGTTCTCTACAGTCAAAACAGAAGCTTCTCGTCCTACCTGACACTAACTAGGGGTTCCTTCTCCACTGTGTAAGCAGAGTCACCTGCGAAACATGGGAAGTCATGGCTAAGTGACCGAGCACAGAATTTCATTCAACGTGCACTTACTAGTTCATTGTCTCCTGATGGTTCATGGCCCCTCAGGATGCTGAGTCCGTGCAGACAGGCTGGATTTGCCTCCTGAGTTCTAGATCCTTAAGTTTGACTTCCCCCTTGGCATTTCTAGGTGTGTCTCTGGCCCCTCCAACTCAGTACGTCCCCCGCTGAGCTCATCATCTCCCCTAACCTTACTTACACCTGGACCCGTCTTTCATTCACCAGCCACGCAGCCATCAGGGGCCAAACCATGAGCATCGTTCCTAGCTGTCCCTTCTCCAGGACTCCCACACGCGCTTAATCAATCTGTTGAAAATAATCGTGTTGATTGTAATTATGTTTGTGTTCCCCAAAATCCAGCTGTTGAAATCCTCACCTCCCATATGACAGTACAGGGGGTAGGGCCTTTGGGTAGTAACTAGGTCATGAGGGTGAAAGCCTCACAGTGGGACTAGTGCTCTTCTAAAAAGAAACATGAGGGTAATGATTTCTTTCTCAATGACGTGAATAAACGATACAATGTCCATCTGCAAACCAGGATATTGGATCTGCTGGCACCTTGATCTTGGACTTCCCACCTCCAGAACCATGAGAAATCAATGCCAGTTGTGTAAGCCACATGGTCTATTCTATGATAGCAGCTCTAACTGTCACATGCCTTTCGAATACATCCACGTGCCCCCAACCCTGTCCCTGCACCCTATTGTCCTTCATGTCTGCTAGATTGCCACAGGAGTCTTCTATCTTGATTCCCAACTGCTACCTCGTCCACACAAAAATAAACCTACCATAGGCAACCCACTCACATTAGTCTCCTCAACTCACATTTGGGCTTCTGCACTGCCCTGCTGGAAACCTCACAAAGGTTGCCCACGGGCCACGGGACAAAGCTCAACTCCCTTACTGGGACTCAAACAGGCACATCATAATCTGGTTCCGGAAGAGCGCTTCAGGTGCGTCTCTCCCTGGGACCAGCGCACGCTCCACAGCAATAAGCAATTCTTCCAGGCTCACAAGAGCACCACGGGCCGAAAAGCCCTTCTCCCCCTCCCTGCGGGCTAACTCCTGGTCCTTCATTTCTGCACAGCTACTACCTCTTGCAGGATCTCCGCAGACACTCCACTGGCTGCCCTAGGTCGTACCTCCCTGTGCTCACCAAGATCTTAGTGTATGTGCCACTTCATGGTAACAGCCTACCTACTCAGCTCCATCCCCTTCTGTGTTATTACTGCCTCCAAGTCAGGGACTATGACCTACTTTTGTTTACGCCTCTGATTCCTAGAAGTTAGGAGCACAGAGTAGGCAACAAGGTTTATTTCGGTGTTGAACAGATACATGCACCTCACTGTGGGGCCTGCAAAGATATTCTCACTCAGTACTGCATCCCGTTCAGATTTTGACCTCATGGGTTCACTGGAGTTTTAAATGTAAATATACACACATTTAGATAAAACTCTAGGCAGAATGATAACAGGGAACAGAAAGGGTAACTACAAGAAGCCTGAAAACAACAAAAGGGCCCCAGAAATACAGAAAGAATCATTTATTCCAACATTGATAAAGGTGGTCAAGTACAGAATCTTAAAGTGCTACTTTAACTTTGTTCCTTCGAGCTTAAAATCCACCAGTGGGGGTTTGAGGCCTTCAGGGTGAACATGACCCAGGCCCAAGAATTCTTCATACAACGTGAATACTCTCAGGCAATTAGCCACATCAAGTCTTTAGGGACCTTCGGGCCCAGCAGCTTATGGAATCACCTTCTCCTGCCCCCAGTACCACCTTCTCCTGCCCCCAGTACCCCGAGGCCGGGGTTTGAATCCAGAAAGAACAACAGAGCACACTTCAGCTCCTTCCCCACTGCATCCAGAAATGCTGCAGGCAGGGCCCTCTGCTTCACACACTTTTGTTTCCACGGAGAGTTGACATTACAAAAAAAAAAATGGAGGACCAATACAAGGTTGCCTTTTGTTCCAGCTTCACTGAGGTGTGACTGGAGCAGGCCAGGTTGCAAACATTAAAAGTGCACTATTTGATCGCTTCAGAAACAGACATTCACCACAGTCAAGAGAAGAGATATTTTTATCGCCCCGAGAAGTTTCCTCGCGCTCTCTTATAACCCCTCCCTCTCTCCGCCCCACGCCTAGGAACCACTTGTCTGATTTCTGTCACTATAGATCAGTTCGCACCTTCTAGACATTCGTGCGGATAAAACCATGCAGTGTGCACGCTGTCCTTGCAAGGCTTGCTTCACCCAGCACAAGGATTTGGACGCTTGTCCACATTGCTATATGTGTTAACAAACTTTGTACTCTACCGAGTGATGACATCCTTTGAACCATTCTTTCTACTATCATAACCATCTCGTTAAAAGAAAAGGAATCTTAACCATTAAAAAGGAGCAAGGAGGCGTATTCCAAAGAAGCCCAGTTCCCCTCCGGGATGGAAAACTGGCGGCCTCATGCTCATGCAGAGCGGGGGCCTTCGGCAAAACCGTTTAAGCCCCATCACCCAAAGCCAGTCTTCCCCCTGGCCACAAAGGGGGAGCTCTGCCCCTCATGAAGCCCTATATTCCTCCTCATTCAAGGAAAGAGAAAAGCAGATTCCTCTTGAGACATGTTTCCATGGTAACCAGCTAGCAATTGACAATGTGGCAGCAGCTAGTTGGACCTTCTGAAGGGGAAAATCTTCAACTGAGACCAGGCCATTGAGAGGCCCAAGAAGGGCCGAGTCCTGCCCAGGCCTCTTGAGGAGGCCCCAGGAATCACGGGGCTGTCCCGCTACCAGGGAGGAAGGGAACAGGGGCCTCTCCAAATCAGGCTGGTCCCTTACCTGGCGACGGGTGAGGCGCTGGTGATCGCAGAAAGAGCATGGAACCTAGACAGACGCCACCCTTAGAATCAGGGCGACTTTGAGCAAATTTGTTCCTCTCTCTAAGGTTCGGTTTCCTTCCCATAATTAGGCAATAAGGGGGCCTCTATACAGGGCAGTTCCAGAGGGCGTCATTGAGGTTAACGCTACCCTCACTCCCGTGGGCATGTGCCCACCTTCCACAATGCCCTGGGTGCCGAGTGGGCAGCAGCAGGTGTCTGTGTGGCATAGTTTAGGCCTGGAAGGAGTGGAAGCCAACAATACCGGATAAATACCACAGGTGACTAAGGGACTTAAACCGAGATGGACCCCCTCCCCCTCCTCATCCTCTCCAAACAGTCACAAGGGAGACACCACATTCCCAGCATCTGTGGCTCTATGTGCCGCGTGAGAGTGAGAGCATCAGTCAAGGCCTGTCGCACGCTCCTCTCCGTCCGCTTCCAGGACAGCCTACCAGGCCTCTGCTCATCGGCAGTCCCGCTCAGGGACAGCCTGCCGGCAAAGCACGTTGATTAAGAATTAAGTTCCAGTTGCAGGCACACCCAGGTTCAGATCCAGCTCTGCTTTGATAACTAGATAATCTTGGATGGGTTGTTTAACATTTTTTTAAAATTTAATCCTCACTTGGGGAGATATATTTATTGATTTTAGAAAAAGAGGAAGAGGTCAGGGGGAGAGAGAGAAATATCAATGTGAGAGAGAAAAATTCAATGGTTGTGTCCCATATGTGCCCCGACTGGGAACTGAACCTGTAAACCTTTGGTGCACGGGACGATGCTCCAACCAACTGAGACATCTGGCCAGGGATGATGTAATTTCTTTCATTGGTATTGTTATTATTACCACAGGAATTTCACCCAACTCCAGAGTCGCATCTGGTTGTCCTAGCTCACGTTTTAGTGAAAGAGTAAGAACCAAGTGGCGTATTTATTTCTCTTTTTTAAAAACAACCGATAACCACTTTGCAGTGCCTTTGACAGAAACTCAATGGCTAAAGTTTTACTTTATCGAGAAGATGAAATTGTCAACAGCTATCCAAGAAAGTAACTAATTCAAAATTCAATTGTCAAAATATGCGTATGCACTGGGCACTCACTGCATGCCAAAAAAATAAAATAAAAAGTGCCAGGATGCTGGGGAAACTAAGGGAAATCAGATGCAGCCTCCCTCCTTGGTAGCAATGTCACCAGAAGGCACGAGCATGGGACCAGAGTAGTGATTCCAACACGTGTTGTACAGAGACAAACATGGCCAAAAGCCAGGGGATGAGCTCAGCAGGTTGAAACAAAAGTGGAGCTCCTTGGGGGTCATACAAACTGCACCATTGATGCCAGAAACCCCCAAACTACAGCCTACCAAAGTCATGCCAGTTTGGGCTGAAGTGGAAACTTATCTCCCTTCTGGGGACCCTCTGAAGGCTTTTACCCTAGAATGAGCTGGTGCTGCGGGCAGAATGGTCAGGGTCTGTGAGGGACGGACCACGTGCCGCAGCTCCAAAACACCTCTTGACATACTGCTCCGAGAGGGCTCACAGTGATCTTTCATAGTAGCTTTCAGGAAAAACCAAAAGATATGTTTTCCCAAGAGCCTGATGTCCTAGTGGGCTGGCAAAGCATCCTGGGAATATCCCCAGAAGAGAGTGGATTAGACACGTAACTGTGGGCAAGATGTGGCAGGGAGAAGTGGTACATGAGGCACGCACAGTATACAGACTGGACAGAACAGGTGAGCCAGGTGAGAATGAGAAAGTGGTCTCCCCAAAGCAAACTCCATTCCCCCCTACTCCAACCCGAAGCACCCTAACGATGCGGCAGCCACTGGCATGTAGGACATGTTCAATAAATACTCCTTTAAAAATATACAAATAATGGCGATCAATCTCAAACCATCATCTGAGTGCCACGTGATGCTATTCACTCTTCAGAGCCGAATTGCATTTATGGTGTCACTTTAAAAAAAAAGTCAGCAGCAACAGTGCCACTGAGAACATTTCCACTGGGAGTCAAGTTCTGAGGGCCCTGAGCACCCGCCGGAAGAGGCAGACAAGACCAGAGATCACGGTAAGTGAAGTGATTAACGGAGAAGCTGTGTAGGGACAAAAGTTTCAATGTGACCACGGTTCAGAGATAAGAGAAACTCTTCCCTCAGTGGAGGGTGGCCGTGAACAGACTGTCTGCCATTGATCTCAGGGACAGCTCGCAGACAGAACAGGTAGACTCGCACAGGGCTAGCGGGTGAAGGCCTCGAGGGAAGTGAGCTAGTTTAGGCAGCCCCCGAGTCCCGAGGAAATCTGACTTACTTCTGGGAAACCTGAACAAGAAGGAATTCATAGCTCTCAAAAGTATGCATATAGAAATGAACCAACAAAATACACCACAGGAAAATACACAATTTCCTGGAAATGTCAACTACCAACAAATGTGTTTTCAGGTATGCTCCTGAATTCAGGTCCATCGAAGTGTGTCAAGAAATGGCAATATCGTTATTGTCACTGTTGGCGGTGGTGACGATGATGGAAAGGGAAGGGTGGGGGAAATGAGTAGGAATTGCAACTGTCTCTTTTGACATAAGAGAAAACAGGAGCCCAGAAAGACAAGTGGCTTTCTCCAGGTCCCATGCCTCATTAGAAGTGAGTCTTTCTTCACAGCTGCATGTAATATGTTGTCTCCTGACACAGTATATATTTTCCTACTTGCATATCATTTTTATTAAAACGGAGACTTTGTCTATTTCCCACCGCTGCATCCTCAGCACCTGGAACAGTGCCCAGCACAAGGTAGGTGCTTCATGAAAAACGTGCTAAATGAGAGAGTGACGGGAATCTCCAGACTCTGGCCCCGATGCCCTTTAGATTACCACAGCCTGTCTCCTAAGCCCACAGACTCGTGGGCCGCTCAAAGCAACAAGTATTTATTTACCATGCACACATCACATGCCTGGCACTGTGTTAGGCTGCTTGGTGGGAAGAGGGGATGTATTCATAAGGACTCTTTCAGAAGTAAGATGCAAAAACCCAACTGAAGCTAGTTTAGATATAAAAAGGAGTATGGGAGGTGGAGGAGACTCATTGCTTCACAGTAACTGTAAAGTTCAAGGGCAATACCTTCAGTAATGGTTGGAACTAGGTGCACAAAAAAAAAAAAGGTTATCTGGATTTTATTGCTGTATCATTCAAGGCTCTGCCTTTTCTCTGCATTGGCTCCACTCTTGGCCAGAATTCTCTGGACTGCTGCCCTGGTAGTTCCAGGCTCACAACCTACTCATGCTTATGTAGTAGTGGAAAGAAGATGCCTTCACCCCATCAGTTCACACCCCCTGGACAGCGTTCCTGTTGGTCCAGCCTGGATTAGGTACCCAATCACAATGAGCTATACTGACTAATGCAACACGGTAATTTGCTCAACCCAGCTTGAGTCATGCATCCACGCAGGGATCCCAGAAATAGACACAATGAGCTCTTACATCACCGTATGTATGATGAGTGCTCTGATAACAGAAGCCCTGGGTGGCACCAAATTCACACCCAGGAGCTCCTCGCATAATACTGTGTGGAAGGAAATCAGGATGTTTATTGGAGGGAAATCAGGATGTCTCCTGGATGGAGGGAGGTCTCCTGAGGCCTAGAGAATGAGAGAGAGATGTCCAGGTAAAAGTAGAGGGTTTGGGGGCGACTTGTGGGTGTTCAGGTGTGAAGGACATCTTCTAGGCAGAAGTTTCCAGGCACAGGGAGCTCCTCACTGCTCCCCGATCTTCACTGTCTTGTCCGGTTTAATCACTGTCTCCATCTGGAAGCTCTGCCCCTCATCCCTGTTGACCCACATCCCACCCATCCTTCAGCGACTCAGTAACATACCGTCCCTCCTAAGAAGCTTTCTCCAATCCCACAGATCAGAAGTCAGCTCTGTAACCACCTGAGTCTAGAGATAACACGAAGGATCACACCTTTCTTACACCTTTGGTGATGGTCACTTATGAAAACCACATAACGCTGAGCCCCATGAGATGTAAACATGCATTCAACGAAATGACAGTACTGGGAAGGACTGAACGTAATCCTCATCCACAGCACGTGCTCTTGGGAAAGTACAGAATGAAAGGAACCACAATGATGCACAGCAATCTATTTATCATTAAATTGTTTTTTCTTAAATGTCTCATATTCAGTACTCCTCATGTCAACAGTTCTACCCAAAACACATTCAGGTCACCTCTTTCTCCTGTCTGCTCACTTTTCTTTATTTCAGTGAGCCATTTTCTCTCCTTTTCATTATGCTAAAGGGGGGTGAAGAAAAAGGGGTACTAATATATACGAGTTTCTACCATCACACTTATATATGAGAATTTATGCTGTTATTATCTTATCTTCCTCACCAAGCCCCTGTGATTCATGTTGAAGGCAGAGAGGCTCCAGGTCTAATTTTAAAAACTTCAACAAATAAATATTCTCTCAAAGCATAAGAATATTCTCTCCAAGTGGAAAGAGTGTATTCTTTTCTAGCCTCCATTTTTGTCCCCAATATTATTCCATCAGTTATTTAGCGAATTTAGTGAATAGGGACTGTGACAAAGTGCAGAGAGAGAGAGAAAGCTTCTTACTCAAGTTCAGAGGCCCAACGGTTTTCTCCATGTGATACATGCACCGGTTTATAATATGAAATATATATTTGGTCTTTGGCCTGGATAATTAGTTCACTCCCCAATAAATAATGACTGGAGCAGCTGTGCCTAAGAAAACTCCAGAAGGCCAGTTTGCACAGCTTCCAGACCGACGAACACACGGCAACCCATACCTCACCTTAGCCATCTCTCCTATCGGGTGGCTCCTGAGTTCTCTCCCTTTATCATAAATCAATAATCTGGTAAGTCAAATGTTCTCTGGGTTCTGTGAGTTGCTCTGGAAAGTTCATTGAATCCAAGGAGAGACTTGGAACCTCTGAGTTACAGTCAGTCTCTCAAAGGCACAGGAGACAACCTGGACTTGCGATGGCGTCGGAAGCAGGGAGTGGGGCGGTCCTGCAAGGCTGAGTGCCTAACCTGTGGTGTCTGGAGCAACATCCAGGTACACAGTGTCCAAACTGAGCGAAGGTGTCGGATACCCAGCTGCCCAGCTGGTGTCGGAGAACTGCTCGGAGGTACGGGGAGAACCTCCACGCTCCAGTGATCGAAACAGAACTGTGAGTGTCCAGACAAAATTAAATTTTCAGAGGAGGTAACCTTAGGGAAGGGCTTTATCCAGTCTTCATAACCTTGGCAGAGTGCTACAGAATTGCTCTGGCAAAGACGCGAATGAGGTCAAAGTCTATATTGAGTTCAGGTAGGTTTGCCCCAGAGGAAAGTCTTTTCTTCTACATCAGTCTGTCTTTTGGTACTGCTACATGTCTTACAAATTCGGGCCACTGATCAAAAGAAAAAAAATCAGAAAAGAAGTATGAAATGCTTTAGAAAAAAGAAAAAATCCCCACCTGTGGAGAAACAGCCCTGCAGAAGGTCTCATGGCTCCAGGTCAACGCATCGTCTGTGCACAGAAAGCAGAGCATGTTTTAGGGACCTCAGAACCCTGCGGAAGGGGCCAAACATCGGGGCTATGAATAAAGTTACTACATAAACACAGGAAAAACCGTTGACCCATAGTTTAAGAAGGAGTTCAAGGTATTTCCTTGAGAATTAAGCAAGCAGTAAATCATCTCATTCATAAGACTGAACCGTGTTCTCTCACCCTTGCCATCTATGCAATTTTTCCCATCCAGTATGAAGAGAATTATCAAAACGTATGCTAGGAATATTATTAAGAGCTGGCCTGCCTCTTTCAAAATTGCTCCCTTGAGGAATCTACACAGCAATTCAGGATAGGATCCGAATGTGATTGGATTAATTAGAACACATCAGAAAATTTTCAAGTGGGGGAATATAAAAATTTAGATGGAAATTATTCCCAGGAATGCTCTTAATATATCCGAGTTACCATAGGAGTATTGAGATAGTGTGATAACTCACTAAATGGCCTGAGAGTATTCATAGTAAATTGGTACATAGCTATAAACACATATAATCTACTCATTATTTAATCCTCAAGTACCTATTTAGGCTCTAATATGAGTTAACAGAGTTTAGGTGCAAGGAACACAGTGGTGAACAAGCAGGCAAAACTCTATCCTCATGGGCACACCGTCTAGAGAGAAACAGGTGTTATTTCACTCTGTCAAGATGGTAGTCCTAAGAGGTATGAAGAAAAACGAAGTGAGATAAGAAGATAGGGAAAAGGAGGGTTAGAATGGGATTATCGCTTTAGATAAGGGATTCCAAAGGCTTCTCCAAGGAGGGAAGTTTTACTATAACAGAGACCTATATGGCGGGACAGGCTCTGAGAGATCCAGAAAAAAAATGTCTAGGTCATGTACAGGTTCTGGAACGGGGATGACTTAGAGGGTTAGCAGGATCGGATAGAAACGGATAGCCGGAACAGGCAGTGCGGAGAAAAGGACCTATGGAAAAGAGGGAGGCAAGAGAGTGAGAGGCCACCAGGTTGGATGGATTCACCAAAAATGACAAAGATGTGACAATGGGAGAGACCCGCTGAGCTGCTTACGTCATCAGGGTGTGGGGTGTGGGGTGGCTTAGGCATTAATAGATGACTGTACCCGAAAGGGATGTGGTAGATGACCCGATAGCACGCATCTCGGAGGGACGCCGTTTCAGAGAGGAGGACACAGAAAACAATGTAAGGAGGGCAGTGAGGGAAAGAAGGTGACAGCGTATCTTCAGACTGTCCAAGATCACGGGGACCAGCATCCATAAAGGGCAGCCAAGTCTCAGGGCACAGCGCCGAAGGTCATGGTTAAAGAGCAGGGTTCTGGTGATTTTGTCGATGCTCATAAGTCTCATAAGACACGTGTAGAATGATCTGAAGGTTAAAGGGGGAAATCACAACAAACTGGAGACTTTACAAAGTCACGTGTACTCAGTCCTGTACTCATTTTAAGGCATTAAGAGTACCACAAGCTACACATATGTCAGAATCCTAGAACCTTCTATTTCATGATAATGGAAAATAATAAAGAACCATCAAGACAGTATGCTAAAAAAAATAAGCCTTCCAATTTCCTGCATTTCCTCCTTACCCCTCGGCCCAGCGTTTCATTGATATCCAGCTTTATTAGCTACTCGAACATAAAACTTAGAGGTTGACATGTTATCTGAACGAACATGGAGATTTCAGATAGCAGATGCACTTCCAAGTGATAGAAATTCTCGGAACTGAGAGATAAAACTGACTTCTCACACCCCAACAGTGCGTGTGAACTTGGCCAAGAGAACGTCTCCGAGGGGCCTGACGCTGCAGTGCTGAGGGTGCGACGCCCAAACGCACTGAGCTTTCTATTCTGGGGAACACAAGGGAAAGACGGCGCTGTCAGGTAAGATAACGTGATGGATGGCCTCGGACTGCACATGGACTCCGTGAGCCCTGGAGCTCTGAAAGTTCCTTCGCTGAAGCCTGGGAAACAGGCTGTAGCTCAAGGTGGCTATGTAATGGGAGAGGGGTCAAGTCGCTCCCCCTCGATCGGTGCCTCAGATACATGGTTCCAACTGATCAGCTTAAATTGCAAAGTGAGTTGGCTCCTCCAGGCTCACGAGGTTCATGCTTCTCCTTGAACTTCAAAGATAGTTATTGACAGTGTGTGAGGAGCCCGGGTCCTTATTGCCAGTTGTTTCATTAAGGGACTTCATCCCTTGCAGTGGCATGGGCTGAGCTTCTGCTGAAGTTAGGAAAATAAGGACAGAGGACATCTGCGGATGGACATCTGCATTATGTCACAGAAGAGGGCCTCAGAAGTACAGAAACAAGTCTAATGGAGGCTACACTTGAGGACTGTGACAAGACTGCAAGGGCAAGAGGAAGGTGTGATAATGCGTGAAAGGGAGAAAAAGATCCAAGAACATTTCGGATACTCATTTCCATTTACAATCCAGTAGTTCTCCAACTTGCATGAACTCCTTGGTGGTTATGAGAACAAGGGGTTGGGCCTCTCGGGGAAATGAAGTGTGGTCCCGAGCCACAGCCAACGATGTGGCCAGGCAAGGTCCCTCTCTGACTACTTGGAGAAACTGAGGCTCCCGTTGCTGCCTCCCTCCTCCCACTGCTCCCTTTCCCTGCCCTCCATTCTGCTGTTTTACCACTTCACTGAGGTAAAATCGCCACGCAGAGAACTGCACATATTTAGGGCGTGCAGTTTGAGGAGTTTGAACGTGCGCAAGCACCCGTGATTCCAGCACCACAATCAAAATAATCAGACAACTCTAACACCTCCCAGAGCTTCCTCGTGTCCCGCTGGTTTTCGCTGTCATTGTTGTGTCATTTGTTTTGTGGTAAGAACACTTAACATGAGCGCCACCCTCTTCGGAAATGCTGGAGTGCACAGCGCCGCCCCGTTGGGTGTAGGCACAAAGTCGTAGAGTAGTTCTCTAGACTTACTCTCCTGGCATAGCTGAAACCTCCCATAAAATAATTCGGTACAATTACAGTGACCACTCCCATCGGCTGACCAACACTTTCATTTATAACACAAGTCACGTCGAAGGAAACAACAAACCCACTCAACTGAACACTGAACGAGGGCCCAGCACAGGCTGGACAACGTGAAAGGCCCTGGCCACACAGAAGCAAACAAGGCGGACTCAGGGCCATGTGTCTGCCCAGATGGAGATCGTATGCCACTGGCAAATCTGGGTTGAAAATTCCAAGTTTGGAATAGTAAACTTCCAGAGTGAAAAACTTGTATTCATTGTGATTTTTTGAATTCTGCTTTCATGAGTGGGGAAAGTAGGCACACGATGCCTGCATTGGACGCATCCATCTACTTACTGCCAGAGCAAATTCTGCCTTTTCTGCTCCAACCACCGTATCCTCGGTCCCTGCTGCTACACTGCCCACGGAGGGGGCCCTGTGCTGGCACAGGAGGGCGGCGGGGCCCCCAGCGGGGCTGGCTGCCAGCCTGGGGAGCAGCCTCACTGAGAGAGAGGTGCTCTGTACATTCGGGTCCCTTCCATTAGAAACTAAACAAAACAAAACCAACAAACAAAAAGGCCTTTACCAGAAGGTAACAGGATAGAGAGAAGCTACGCTGGGAGTGGGCCTGAGTCACAGGGAGCAGGGCGCTGGAGAAAAGAGCCATAACCCTTGCAGTTCATAGCTCTGACTTTGGTGCCAAGAAAAATTTCCTTAAAATGCAGGGTCTGGGTCGCCTTGGTCAGAAGAACCTGTCAATTCCATCTGTCCTGCTGTAGCAAGAAGCACAGACTTAAAGTCAACCAAAAAGAAAGCAGAATACACGTATGGCATTTACACACAGAGCAGACTGTACATCAATCCAGAAAATTCTCATCTCCATCAATCAGAAGTTAGGAAAAACGTGCAAGCCGATCTGAGGCTGCAGATGTGCCGTTGGAGAAACAGTCTAGGTGACTTTACCGGTCCATTGTTTTTCCTCTGGAAGTGAAGGGAGCGATAGACACATGACACAATAAAGCACTCTAATTCAGCTTATACAATTTATAAGAACGTGATAAGAACAGTTACTTTTGTTTTATTTAAAAGGCACTTAGAAAGCACCCACTAGACGCTAGGCATTTACTACTATATGTTAGGGCTTAACAAACATTCACATTGATTCCTCATAATTATACCATTAAATAAGACACAACTATTTTCTCCATTTTACAAACAAGAAAGCAAAGGCACAGAGAGGTTACAAAATTAGCCCAAGGTCACACAGCTAATGAATGCCAGCTCTGGGATTCAAACCTGGGTCTGGTCTGGAACCATGCTTTTAACCCCTATACTGGGCAGCCTGTCTGCAATATGAGAGACAGGAGCATCTTTCTGTACATATTTTAAGGGCAAAGATAATTCATATTAAAAACATCTGGAACATTTCTTCTGGGGGAAGTGAGGCACCGAATAGTTACCACGGGTTAGGGAATCTGTTCTTTGCAGAAATATTCTGAGGTCACCGCAGTGTATGATTGTCTGGCCAGGATGCTAGATACACATCTTGCCATAGATGAGATGACAGCCCAAGATCCATTTTTTTCCTCCCAGAGTCTGCTTTTCTATTCATATTCCAAAGCCGGCCTTAGCAGATTCTGGAAGGGGGTCCGTTGTTCGGGTTTTAAAAAGATTTCAAACTTCTACTTAAATCTTCCAGCTTTAAATCATTTCTCTTTTATTCATTCTTTTGAGGTTTCTGAGGGATTGCCAATACTTGACTCTGCTTTGACACAGCTCTCCTTGGATATCAGATTAGATAAAACGATGAATCGTACTTAAGACTCCACACAAGTTAAAAGCCCGGGAGTTTTAGTGGAAAACTTTCTCAAACACAGTTAAATCTCTTAGCTTGCAAATAATGGCGGGGAAGGTGGACTGGGTTTACCTATAAAATCATCCAATTCATTAATGTCATTGCTGGGATTACCGAAACCCAGCAACAGGAAGATGCTCTACATTCCCCACTCTCCTCTTCCCCTCATTAAGGCCATGAAACCAGCAGAAATGCCCTCAGTCATGGGAAGGAAACATGTCATTCTAAATGGAAAATAACATCTAGATTATGACCAGGGATAATATTTCTATACTCCGTAGATTCTAAAATGTATACTTTTTACCGTTTTGCATCTGTTAAGTCGGGTCCACATAATTGCTGGTGGCCAGGTGGCCTTCCTAATATAGTTGTCACTGTCTACTCAACATGTGCAGACCGGGTGTCAGTGGCCTGCAAGAAAATCCTGGGGACAGGAATAGGTTCTCTTAAGCAAAATGTTCATCACCATGACCGAGGGCTAGAGGACAGGCAGGCAACAACCTAAATGAAATATTACGCCAAACACCTTCAAGACATCAAAAGTAAAGATGTTTTAGGAATAGTCTAACACATTTGTTTCAACTATATTTTGCTTTCTATGTATATTATAAAGGTGAGTCTAAGTGACTTTAAGATAAATCTGACAATACATAAAAAGTAGAAGTTCTGAGCGATAAGACAGCAGGACGACAGTTTGATTGGCACTGGTTTCCCGTAGTCTTCATCACACAAACAAATAATGGTTTGACTTCCACCAGCAGCATCTCAGATTCAACAAAATGTTACAATTTGACAAAAGAGGATAACACAATGCTTATGAACTCTAGTTTTCACAGCAGATAACCAGGCCCACATTTTAAGCTTCACAACGTATTGTTTTGGTTGATTTTCTCAGAGCCTGAGAGGCTGGCTCACAAAGAGAATGCAGGTTCCTATTTCATAGCAACGATGACTGAGTGAGAAATTCATGGGAGACAGTCAAGAGTGCACGGCATTTAATGTGCGGATTTGATCTTTTGATCTTTAGCTACTTTGGTGAGGCCTCAGAACATCCTATGTTTTTGCCTTTTCCCTTGGGAGCAGGAGGCTCAGAGAGAACTCTGGTTGGTGGTTTATTTGTCTTTTTTTCTCCATGTCACAAGAGCATGTTATTGGCCGAAGAGAGAACTTCACCAATACAAACTTACCATCACGTTGAGCTTATACGAGCAGTGCAACCTCCTCCGGCTCTGAAACGTAGCCAGTGAGGGATCAACGAAGTCACCTGGAAGTGGGGGAAAGGGCAGTCAGCTTATCAGGGTCAAATATCGACCAATGGGAAGCAAGAGACAGGAGAAGTCAGATAGATACCCACCCCCCTTTTCAGCATGTTTCGGTTCTCCCTTGGAGCCTTTCTGGAAAAGCCCACTGTGTCAAGCAAATTTAGGGACCTGCTGTGTGGAGCACAGAGAAGTGGGGGCCAGTCCAAGCACCCATCTCCTCAAATGCTTTGCACCATGTCCTTTATCTTCCCCTTCACCACTGAGGGCTTGCACCATCCAATGGAACATCAACTCCTTGATATTTAATAAAGTATCCAATCCTTGCTTTGCCTTTCCAGAGAACTCAGCATATTCCTATGACCCACCTGTTGGTTACGATGTAGACTTCATGTGGAGCTTCAAAAATGTTGGTCTCAAGCGTTTCCAGCATTGGGCAACGCTGTTTAGTCCAGTGCAGGTGAAACCGTGGCGCCAGGTGTCCCAGGTTCAAGCACTGGCTCTCGTTCTTGCGAGCAGTGGGACTCTGAGTCTCCCTCATCAGTCTAACGGAAATAGCATTACTCGCCTTCCTTATCTTGAATTGCCATCATCGGGATGAGGAGAGAACGGTCTGAGAAAGTTAACAGGTAAGCCAGCAAGTAGCGTAGAAGTGACAACTAGCACCAGCGAGCACGAATTCGGTCCAATGAAATCTGTCTCCTTTCTTTGTAACACAGCAGGTGCCTCTGTGAGAAAATCTGCTCCGCATGTTGGACTTTTCCAGAAGGGCTCCAAGGAAGAACCACAAAACGATGAAAAAAAGATGGAAATTACTTGTCTTACTTTCCTGTCTCTTGCTTTCCCATTGGTCTCGTCATGTAAAATAAGCTAGAAATGGAGGAGCCCTCCATTAATCCTGAGGTTGGATCTGAGAATGTCAGAGGGGCTTCTCCGGTGGTCTCATGGACAGTTCCATCCAGTGCAGGTCTCCAGGAAACTGAGTAAGATGAAAATGTCAACCTGCTTTGTATGGCCGTTTATTGTTTAAATAAAACTGAAGAATGGAAAGATGCAGAAAATCACAAAGGATAATATAATAACTACCAATATATAACCAATATAACTACCAACTACCTTGTTTGCTATACATATATATTTTTAAGTAAAATATTACAGGTAAATGTGAAATAGCTTATGTTTTCTTCCCCATTCCTTCTTTTGAGATAACCATTCTCATGACTTCTGAGTATATCTAATTCATGTGTCATATCCTTCCTACACAGACATACAACATATAGAGTGGGTACACAGCATATATAATAATGGGTGCATAGTACATATATATATATACACACACACCAATATACATAGTGTGTATATGAGTGTATATACAGTGTGTGTGCATATATGTGGATGTGTATGGATGTGTATGTATATGAAAAATTCAAATACTCAGTGCTCCACAAAGAGGACCGGTTACATACATCAGAGGCATAAAAGACTGTGCAGCAATTTCCTTAAGACAGAGACAGAACTGCAGTCATCAGAAGCTGTACGAAATGTACTATCAAATGAACCAAAGCAGGTGACTGAGCAGCACAGGCTGCCTGAGGTCATTTGTACACCACTCCTCTGGAAAGATCTATAAGAAGCCTTTAGGAGTTTGAGATGGGAAAGGCACGAAGAGAGATTCTACTGTTCTCTTTATATCCTTCAGTTCTGAAACAACCTAGAATGGATTACTTTTGTAATTAAAAGATCCTGATAAGAGGGAAGGTGTGCATTGGGGGTTCTCCCAGTCAGGACAACAAAGAAGGCTCTGGGACCGAGGAGGGAAGAAAAGCTGTGGAGTGTGACCGGGGAGGGTGGTGCAGTTTTGGGGGTCAAGAGGTGGGTGTCTGGGTCCTGCTTCTGCCATTGAATGTCAGCTATCCTTGGACAAAGCAAGGTACTTCACCTGGCAGGGAGGTTCCTCCCCACCCATTTGTTACCTGCCCCTCCTGATGGCTCTTCTCCTCCCACCACGGCTTAGTGACCCCTGCCCACTGCACACTTTCCTCGCTTTGTGCCTGTTCTCCAGCCTGGATGCCATCAGCCAACTCATGTGCTTGACCAGCCTCCACTATCAGTCCCCCGAGGCAGCTCGAGGACCCTCCTCTATGCTCCCAGCTCACCTGCTACACTCAGCTCCCTTCCAGGGGCCCTGCCTGAGCTCGGTCTGCTCCCCCACTGAACCCTCGGCCCCCAAGGGCCAGTGGCTATGGCTGACTGATCTTTGTACGTGGCCTCGGGTATACTGAAGTAAAAGTACATTTTAATTAAATGTTTACACTGTGTCCCAGCCTCCTTCCCTCCAGTGAGGCAACTGAATTATATTTAGTTCAACTCAGCAAGTAAATACCAACACCTTCAGCAGTCCAGGCACCTTGCTTGGCTCGAGAGAGAATGGAAAAAATGGGTGTGGCCCTCTCGTGGAAAATAATGATCACAAGTCCTTAAAATCCAGTCTTCTGTTTCTCACATCCAGGATGCAAGTACAGTTTTTGGCTCTGCCCTGATTGTCAAATAATCCTGGGGATATCTTCTTACCCACGTGGGGAAGTTTCTGGTGGGAACACACTAAATTAAGTACCCTGACCTCTTCCAGGAGTGAAGGAGGGGAGTGCTATTTATTCTGATATTACAATATACTGTTATAGGGTTCAGTGCTCTCCAATCGTGCAATCTACATAATTTATCCTTTTAAAATGAGCCATAATCCCCAAGGAGTACTTCCCCATTGATATCAAACGTAAGAGGGTCTTTTTAAGGACATGGCAGCATCCCTGCTATACATCAACCTACACAAAATCAATCCATTTCCAAGTCAAGCATGGCCCTAAGAAATCACTAATGGAGCTCAGTGCAGTTTGTCCACGCGAGGGGCAGTCGGCAGTCATGCATAATGTAATAGTGTGAATGCTAAAAGCAGCTCCCACACACTAATTTAATCTTGGTTTAATGGACAGAGGGAACTGATCTTCCAAAGCGACTGCCAATGAGATTCGAGGGGGCCTCCCAGCAACCTGAGAGCGAGCTCCAGTGTTAGCTTTTGGTTAGTTCCCCCATTGCAACTAGTGCCTACCCAAGGCCACCCAATGCTGCCATTGAAACTGTCAGCAGCTTGTGCCAACTTTCCAGGACTATGCAGCGTAGGTGTCTCCGTGCCTCTGCGTGGATCCCTGGGCTAGGAATGCTTCTCTCGGTACCTTTTAGTTCACAGGCTTCTACCTCCGTCAAGGGAATCTTTTAAACTCTGGAAGATCAGAAAGCTGAGCAGTACCCGCAGCCCCCAGGCCATGCCAGAGAGGAAGGGTCCGGACAAAGAGCCGGGAGGGGACGCCTACACAATCAAAGGGACCAGAACCCCGCTGCTGCAGTTGATCTCACAGGGACCCCCAAAGCCCCTAAAAACACACCTCCCACCTGACCCAGTGAGGGGAGAAAAACAAACACCAGTGCATGTACACACCCACACACACACACAGTCATCTGAAGTCAAATACCCTTAGTAGATTGCAGAACAGCAAAATCTAGGGACCTCAGCGTGTTTTTTAGTTCAAGCCACAGATTCTGTTTCAAATACACATGGCTAATTGTCTTTGGACTTTTAAAGCCAACCTATGGAGAAAGCAGAGAAAACACGGCTTTGGTGGTAGACAGAATATACAACGCGTGGGTAAGAATGGCAACAGGAGGTGGGGCTGGGAATGGGAGGAAGAGATGGAGGGGGTGTTGAGGAGTGGTTACTGTGATTCGGAAATCAAAGGAAAGCTGATGAAATAAGAAATAGAGGTTAAACAATGTTACTTAGAGTTAGAGAGTCTACTAACATATATGATAACGCATTTCAAGCAGGAGAGGTCAACGTGGGAGAGCTTAATTCCCATCCACATTTAGTAGTTAACAGCTGTCAACCGAGGGGAAGCTGAGAGATGGAGCTGCAGAAGGTACTCACCAGAAGAACAGAACCCCAGACATCAGATAGATTCTGTCTCTATACTGCAGGACTGGGGTGGTCAGGGGCGTTTTCCTTGTGCTTCTATATTATTTAGTTTGCTACAATGCATAAAGCGTAATTTGATTTTAAACAAATGCGAGTCAGTGCTTCTGGGAAGCTGAGGTGGGAACAGGGAGGGATAGAAAAAGGCAACGCCGAGTTTTCTTAGAAGCAGCTGGATGCTTTGTTTAAAACCCTGAGTGCATCTGGTGTGATGCATTATTATTTCCACATGCAATTTAGAAAATCATGAAAATGTATACAATGAACTGTTAACGGTGACTACCTCTAGGGCGATGGTGTCCAGCATACTGTTTACGGTAACAGGAACAATCTATTTCTGCACTGTTCGACACGGCAGCCACCAGCCACAGGGAGACTTGAGATGTCACTAATGCAATTGAGGAGCTGGGCTTCTAACTTCATTTTCATTCATTTAAATTTAAGCATCAACATATAGCTAGTGGGCACCATATTGGATAGCTCAGGCAGAGAATCACACGGAGGTGTGAAGGGCTTTCTTTTTAATAGTTTCTATGTCGCTGTATGACTTGAAATTCTTGAAATGTAAAGACGATAGTTTCATCATTTAAAAACCTCAAAACTTTTTGGCACAAAAGTGGAAAAGCAAGAAAAAGGAAACATTCATCAAGCAACGCATTGGAAAGTAAGAATTCTACGAAATGGATTAAAGTACTCTGTGCAAAACATCTAAGCAGATAGACACATGCACACACAGTCTTTGGGATGCCGTCACTCTGGGAACCCGGTGCACATGCCCTTGCAGCATCCCCTCCGACCGCGCACAGGCAGGTTGCAGCTCCCTCTGCCCTGTGGCATGAACTCTGCTCAAGCTTCAGAAACGCCTTGACGTCCCTCATCTATGGCCTCTCCACTCCCATCCTCTGTCTTTGTTGGTGGACATGGAGACACGGACGTAAACACATGTGCATTCTCTTTGCTGTATGTATTCTGACCCAAGGGGAAGAAATTTACCGAGAGTCTGTGGCAATATGACCTAAATCATCTAGTTTCTAGCCTCATCCCTTTCCGTCCACCGAGCGGTACCAGCATCCGGAATCCAGTCCTCTCTCAATTATCCGGCAAAACGACAACTCTGCAACCTTTCTTA
>VMDR010005871.1:0-48698 GCA_007922815.1 Macrotus californicus | reverse complement strand
TGTAGGTGAGGTTCTCGTGCGTGTTGGGGTCGAAGAAGCCCTTGGTGTCGTCGCTCGGGTCCGCCAGGACGCGGTTCATCTCCTCGTCGAAGTAGCCGCGCTGGTAGGCCACGTGCACGGGCAGCCGGTGGCTGTGCACGGGGTCGATGATGCCGCCCGTGGCGATCTGGGCCTCCAGCAGGCGGATGCCGTGGTCCCTGACGATCAGGCCCTTCTTCATGGCCTGGAAGAGGGAGATCTGCTCCCCGGTGTAGGGGTCCTTGTAGCCAGTAACTGCACGTTCAGCCGACAGCAGCTTGTGGTGCAGCTCAGGTCCCACCACGCCCTCCTTCACAGCCTCATTGACAGTCAGCCGCCGGTTGCGCACAGGGTCTAAGAGGAAGCCTGAGGCCGCCTGGGCCTCGAGCAGGATAAGAGCTGTGCCCGGGCTTAGCAGCTGCCTCTTCATGGCGGTATACACACCCAACTTCTCGTTGGCCGGCTTCAGCAGCAGCCCCGCAATGCTGCTGCGGCCCTGCAGGTAGTGGCGCACATCTTCCCGCTGCGCCAGCTCGGCCACTGTGGTGCGGCCCTGAGCCAGCCGCTGCAGCTCCTCTGCACTCAGGACGCCCACATCCTGCAGCCGCTGGGCCGGCACCTTCCGCCGCAGGCCGTCAAAGGCGTACTCAGGCTCCACCTCTGGGGCTGGGCCATCTGGCGCATCCCGGCCGTTGGGCAGGGCTTTGGTGGCCGCAGCCTGTGAGGCAGCAATCTCCTCCGAATGTGCCAGTGCGGCCCGGTGCTCCTCCTCCAGCTGCTGCAACCTTTCACGCAGCCTCTGGTTCTCCTCGGCCAGCAGCTTCTCCTGCGCCTGCCGTTGCTGCTCCAGCCGCTGCAGCTCCTCTTGCTTGCGCCGCACGCCCTCCTCAGCTTCACGCTGCCGCCGGCGAGCCTCTTCCATGCTGGCCACTAACTGCTGCTTCTCCTGCTCCATCTGCTGCTGCTGCCGCTGCTGCTCCTCACGCAGCTTCTGCGCCTTGGCCACCTCTTCCTGGAACAGCTGCTCCAGCTTGGCCTTCTCCTGCTCGATGAGGCGCTCCCGCTGCAGCAGGCTGTCCTTCTCGGAGAGGAAGGTCTGCTGCAGGGCCTGTGTCTCCTGCAACAGCTGCTCCTGCTGCACCGTCTGCATCTGTGGAGGGGGAGGGTGGTCAAGGACCTCAGCCCAGGGGCCCCCCACCCGGCCTGCCCACGAGCATGAGGGGCCAGTACCTCCTCCGACTTGAGCTGTAGTAACCTGGCTTCCTGTTTGAGCTTCTCTTTCTCGCGCTCCAGCTCGGCAATAGCCTCCCGCAGGCGCTCAGCATCTTGGTCGCTCTGCTGCCGCTGGATCTCCAGCGTCTGCACCAGCGTCACCTTCTCCTGTGTGGCAAGCTCTGTGCGGTGCAGCTTCTCGCCTATCTCCTCTGCCTGCTTCCGGAAGCGCTGGGCATCCTCGTCCGCACGAGCCTGGGCCCGGCTCATCTCAGCCACACGCAGCTTCAGGCGCTCAGCCTCTGCGCTCATCTCTAGCTGCCGCTGCCGTTCTGCCTCCAGGGTGCGTTGGAAGCCCTGCGTCTCCTGCACCAGCTGCTGCTCCATCTGCTCCTTGTCTTCCTGCAGTCGACGGGCCTGCTCCTGTGCAAGCTCCTTCTGCTGCTGCAGCAGCTCCGCCTCTGCCTTGAGCCGCGTGGCCTCCTGTACCGCCTGCATCTTCTCCTTGAGCATCTTCTCAGCCAGAGCCCGCTGCTGCGCCAGGTCCTCCTCTGCCAGCTGCCGCAGCCGCGCAGCCTCCTGGGCAGCCACGCTCAGCCGCGCGGCCTCCTCCGCCACCTGCTTCATCTTCTCCGCCTCCTCCTCCAAGAAGCGCTGCGTGTTGTCCTTGTCACGCAGGATGAGAGCGCGGTTCTCCGCCTCAATACGCGCCTTGAGCTTGCCCAGCTCCTCCATCTGCACGCGCACGGAGAAGAGCTCCTCTTCCACCTGGCTGCGCTGACGGGCAGCCTCCGTCACCTCCGCCTTCAGCCGCTGCAGCTCCTCATCCAAGATGCTTTTCTGGTGGTCAGTCTCCTCCAGCTGCAATCTCAGCGTCGTCAGCTCCTGTTCCACCTGCGCCTTCTGCCGCAACGTCTGCTCCGCAAACTTCTTATGCTTCTCCATCTCCGCATCAGCTGCCTGCTTCTGCCGCAGGGCCGCCTGCTCTGCCTGCGCCCGCCGCACCGCCTCCTGCTCGGCTTCCTTGCGCAGCTTTTCTGCAGCAGCCTGCGCTTGCGCCCGGGCCTGCGCCTGCTCCTCAGCCAACTGCTTCAGTCGCTCCGCCTCCTCTACCTGCCGCAGGGACCGCGCCGCCTCCCGCTCAGCCTGCTCCCGTGCCTCCTCTGCCTCCTCGGCCGCCCGGCGCGCAGCCTCTGCCTCGGCTCGCAGCCGATCCAGCACACTTTGCTCCTGCTGCAGTGTCTGCTGCAGCTCCTGTTCCTTCTGCTGTACTGCAAACGCATGCGCCTTCTCCTCTGCCTGCAGACGCTTCTGTGCTGCGTCCTGGGCCAGCTGCAGCTGCCGCGCTGACTCTTGTTCCGCACGCTCCCGCAGGCGCCGCGCCTCTTCCACCTTGGCCTTGAGCCGCTCCACCTCCTCCAGTGCTGCTTTGCGCTGCCGCGCTGCCTCCTCCTCCGCTGCCAGGCTCCTCTGCACACGCTCCTCCGCCTCCCGGCGCCGCTGCTCTTCCTCCGCAGCTAGCTGCCGCTGCCGAGTGGCCTCTAGCTCTGCCTGCTCCTTGCTGCGCTGCGTGTCCTCCGCGTTGCTGCGAATGCGCGTCAGCTCCAGCTCCAACTCTGCCTTGCCCGCGGCCGCCCGCTCAAAGCTCGCCTTCAGAGACAGGATCTCGTCCTCCACCTGCCGCCGCTGCCGCAGTGTGTCTTCCACCAGCCCCTTCTGCCGCTCCAGCTCGCTCTCTGATGCCTTGCGCAGCTGTGCCAGCCGCTCCTCAATGTCAGCCTTGTGCTGGGCTGCTTGCTCCTCCAGCCGCCGCCGCTGGAAGGCTTCGTCTTCTGCCAGACGCCGCAGGCGCTCGTTCTCTGCCTCCTTCTCCTTTAGTGCAATCTCTGCCTCCGTCTTGAGCCGCGTAGCCTCGCTGATGGCAGCCAACTTCTCCGCAAGCACCCGCTCTGCCTCGGCCCGCTGCCGCGCCGCATCCTCCTCCGCCAGCTGCCGCTGCCGCTTGGCCTCTTCAGCCAGGGCGCGCAGGCGGGCGGCCTCTTCTGCCAGCTCGCGGAACCGACTGGCCTCGGCTTCCAGCCTCTGCTTGGACTTCTCGCTGGTGGAGCGTGACTCCTCCTCGGCCCGTGCCTTGCTGGCCAACAGTACCTCCATTTCTGCCCGCACTTTGGCCAGCTCAGCCTCCAGTTCCTGGCGCTTCTGCGTGGCCTCGGCTGCCTCGCGCTGCAGCCGCCCTAGCTCCTCCTCTAGCAGCTGTCGCTGCTGCTCCCCCTGCTCTGTCTCAGCCCGCAGGCGGATGAGCTCCTGCTCTGCGGCCAGGCGCTGCTGCGCAGTGCCCTCTGCCAGCTGTCGCTGCTTTTCTAGCTCCTGCTCAGCCAGTTCCCGCTGTCGCACTGCCTGCTCCTCTGCCTTGCCACGCCGTCGTGCCTCACGCTCCGCCTCCTCCTTCTGCTTCTCTGCCTCGGCCTGTGCCAGGCTCTTCTGCTGTGCAACCTCCTCAGCCTGCAGCCGCAGCCGCAGCGCTTCGTTGGCCTTCAGCTGCCAGCGCTCCAGCTCCCGCTCCGCCTCCTCACGAGCGCGCTCAGCCTCGGCCTGCTGCTGTGCGTGCCGCTCTGCTTCCTCCCGCAGCTGTGTCACAGTCACATGCTCTTCTTGCAGGGTGCGCTCCAGCTGCGCAGTCTTCTCCGCGAAAGAAGCACGCTTGCTCTGCAATTCTGCCTCTGCACTGCGCTGCGCGGTCTCCAGGGCCACCTGCACCTGACGGGCCCGCTCAGCCTCCGCCTGCCGCAGACGCCTGTCCGCTTCCTCTGCCTGTAGCCGCAGTTCCTCCAGCGCCTGCAGAGCCCGCTGCTTCTCACGAGCGGCCTCGGCCTCAGCCTTCACGCGCAGTGCCAGCTCCGCCTCCGCCTGGCGCTTACGCTGGGTCTCATCTTGTACCTGACGCCGCAAGCGCTCCGCCTCCTCCTGCGCCTGTCTCTTTTGTGCCTCTGCCTCCTCAGCCCGTGCACGCAGGGCCTGCAGCTCACCCTCAGCCCCGCTGCGCTGGCGCTCGGTGGTTTCCAGCTGCAGGCGCACCACCCGGATCTCCTCCTCGATGCGCAGCCGGCTGCGTTCAGCCTCCTCGGCCTGCCGGGCCTTGGCCTGGATCTCGGCCTCCGAGCTCTGCCGCAAGTGCTGCAGCTCCTCCTGGATACTACGCTTTTGCTGCTGCGCATCCACCGCCGCCTCTTCTCGCCGCACCACTTCCTCCTGCATGCGCCGCTGCAGCTCCTGCGCCTCCCGTTCCGCCTGCGCCTTCGCCTGCGCGTGCGTCTCCGCCAACTGCCGCTGCTTCTCCAGTGCGGCCTCCACCTCTGCCAGGCGCTCCCGCTCCTCTGCCCGCTGCTGCTCAGCCAGCCTCTGTGGCCGCGGCAGAGAGAGGGAGAGAACCAGAGAGGGTGGTGAGTGCGGAGCCACCGCCAGGCACGCACGTGACATGGCACCACCACAGTCCACTGGACAGCACGATGGGGGATCAGGGAAGACAGAAGTCACAGCCCCGCGAGGGAGGGAGCGTGCACCCGCCCAGGGCACTCGGGGCAGCGAGCGCGGCCTGGCCCCACAGTGCTCACCAGCCCCCGGAAAGAGGCTCAGGCGTCCTGCCCTCTTCCCGCAGACAGGCGATGAGACAGACAGGGAGAGAAAGAGCAAAGCAGGAGGCTCGCAGGGCCGGTGAGCCACACCACCACACAGCCCCGCCTGAGCACCACGAACGCGTGTGTCCCGGGTCCATTCCACAGCCCAGTGGAAAGTGGTGGGGCAGCCGTCGCGGGACAACAGTGCAGACCTGAGCCAGCTCAGAAGGGACGCAGAAAGCCTGCAGCTCTGACCGCAGTGGAGGCTGCAGGTGGGCCAGATGGGGAGGCCACCCAGGAGGCAGGAGGAACAGGACAGCTGGGCACCCCACCCTGCCAAGGCACCTCATGACACTCCTGCCTGGCCCCACAACCCAGCACCCCCAGCTCTTCCAGAGCAGTGGCCACAAGGAATGACGATGGGGTATCCGGAGGAAGAACACCAAAGGAGCCAGTGGGGCAGCTGGCGGAGCAGGTGCAGACACAGAGGAGGAGGCGCCAGCCACCAAAGGGGAGCAGAGTAGCGCCAGCCGAGGTAGGGCAGGCCGAGCTCAGGGAGGGGCACTGGTGGCATCAGGCAGCAGGGAGTGGGGGGCTGAGCTAAGTGGTGACAAATGGACTCCCAGGGGCTGCGTCTGGGCAGCAGAACACCCCCCACCCCCAAAGGCCGTACCTCTTCCTCCTCCATGCGACGCAGAGTCTCACTGATGAACTTGATGTACTGGCTCGTCAGCGTGGCCAGCTCGCTGTAGCGTGTGCGGAGGTCCACGTACTGAGGGCAGGAAGGAGGGGGCAGCCAGGGTCAGCCCTACTCCAGCCACCAGCCCCACGAGCCACCCCCAGTCACGTTCCTCAGCCTTACCTCCTGGATGACGCTCTCAGACCCTGACTGGACCTTGGGTTTCTTGGCCGGAGAGGCCACTGGCTCAAGCTGTGCCTTGTATGTGACCAGCTGGAGCTCATAGTCCTGTGGGAAACACAGGTCAGCCACCAGCTTGCCCTGCCCCTGACCCCACCAGCCAGGCCTGGGCTCGGGGCCACCACTGGGGGTTCAGACCCCAGGACACCAGCCTGGGTGAGGGTGGCAGGAGGCAGACACCTCACCTTGATGGCGTTGATGTACTGCTTCGCGAACCTCTGGCACTCCTCCACCTTCTCTCCATGGCGCTCAATTTCCTCCAGCAGCGCCTGGGGAAGTGGCTATCAGCACAGACCCCCACCCATACGTCCACCCCGCTGCCCCAACCACGCCAGCCCAGGCCCACCTTCTCCTGCCGCAGCTGCTCCCGCACGGCCCGGCTATTGGCCAGCGGCACAGCCTGGATCTGCTCCTGCCGCTGCTTGGCGTCCCGCAGCCAGGCGTCCAGCGGGTCCGCACTCTCCCGGTAGTAGCGCAGCTGGCGGCCCAGCTGGTCGAGCTCACGCTGCCGCACGTCAGCCTGGGCCAGCACGGCCTGCCAGCGCTCCAGCAGCTGGGCCACCCGCTCACGCCATCGCTCCACCTCCACATCCCGCTCCCCGTGCCGCTGCTGCAGCCGCTCCCCCACCTCCTGCGCCCCCCGCAGCTCATCCCGCAGGGCATCGAACACAGGCTGCTGCGCCTCTGCCTGGGCCCTCAGCTTCTGTTGGGAACAAGGGGTGGGTGCTATTTCAGTCCAGTGCCCCGCTGCTGGCCCCCAATGCCCCCTGGTCCCCCGAGAGGCACTGGGCTGACAATAGTACCTTCAGTGCAGCCTTGGTGGCTTCAAGCTCCTGCAGGGTGGCAGGGACAGCCTGGGCCTCCTTGAGTTGCTCCTCATGGACCCTGAGCACCTCCTCGGCCCCCTGCGTGCTGCGGATCACCAGACTGATGGTCTTGAGCCTGGGGGAGAGCAGGGCCCAGAGCCCAGAGTGAGGATGGGCTCCTGGCGGCAGCAGCCGGACGCGGTTAGGCCAGCGCCCAGGTGGTCAAGGGGAATGAGTGCTTGGGGACCTCTGGGACACAGGGATACTTCTGCTCCAGCCTGAGTCCTGGAGGGAGGCTGTGTTGGCCAGAGGCACACATAGCTGCACCTGTGGCCTGGGAGTTCTCGGCCTTCCAGCTCCAAGGCCGGGTGAGGGCACAAAGAAAAGTTGGCCTTTTCAAAGAAAAGTGGGCGTGCTGCCTATCAGCAACGCTGTCAGAGGCTACGAAACGACACGCTGGAAACAAAGATGGGAGACAGGCCGAGCCTCGGAGGGAGGGTCCAAGACAGGACTGAGTGGAAGGAGGCGGGAGGACTCTTCTGAAAGGAGCCAGCGAACCCCAGGCACGTGCACACTGAAACGAGCCGTAAAGGACAGAAGAGTTCCCTGGGCTGGGGGTGGCATGAGGTTGGCGGGAGGAAGGGGCCCTGGTGAGGACTCTATTTACCCAGGGGCAATGGGGCCAGAAGGCCTGTGGGAGATGGGAGTCAGGAGACAGGAGGGTGTGGGTCCCCCAGAAGGACCTCAGCATGGGCCCCTCTCTCAGCCACAGCCCCACCCTCCTACTTACCTTTCCCAAGTGCCCATCCCTGCCCTCCCCCAAGAAGCCCCTCCCTCAAGGTCTCTGTTGCCACCCCCAAACTCACTGGGCAAGGGTCACCTGCCCTGTGGGCATTCCTGACCCTACTGGGTTCCTCCTTCTGCCCATACTTGGTCTGTACTTTCCTCAGACATTCCCAGCTCCTGACGTCACACAGGTGGGAGTCACCTAGTCCTCATCCCCAGTCCCCACTTCAGGGAGCTGCGCCCTCACCCTAGGTCCAGTCATCAGGAAGACTCGCCTTCAAGGCACAGAACTGAACCCCTCTATCCAAGTCCATGATTCTACCCTGGTCCACACCTACCACCGCTGGCCAAATCCCAACAGACCCCACCCATCAGCCTGTCCTGGGCTAGCACAGAATGGTCAGGTCCCTCTCTACCCAGCACCCTCCTGGGATCACAGCCGAGGCTGCTGACAGGGGCACTCACTTCTCCAGGTAGATGGCGGAGAGGCTGCGGACCTGTTCCAGCTTGCCCAGGGTCAGCTCCAGCTCTGAGCGCAGGGTGGTGGCCGCGGGTGATGGCTCGGGCAGAGCCAGGACCTTCTCGGCCTCCTCAGAGAGCCGGGCAACGCCCTTGCCCAGCCCTTCCACCTCAGCCTGCGCGTTCTGAGAAGAGAGCGGGGAAGCGAGGTGAGCCCAGAGCCCAGCGCCCAGCGCCTGCCGGGGGCCCAGGGGAACGGGGCGGGGACGGCGCCTGCCTGCTGCTCAGCGATGCGCTGGGCACACTCCCGCGCAGGCTCCTTGTCTAGTGGCAGCCGTAGGCGGTGCACGGTGCGCGTCTCACAGGCTTCCAGCTGCAGCCGGATGTCCTTGAGCTCCGAGATGCAGCGCTGACAGTGGGACTCCTCCTGCTCGCCTGGGGACACAACCTGCTCACAGGCTGCCCAGCCCTGGGCCTGCCATCGCCCGCCTGCTTGGGCTGTGGGTGCACCTACCCTGCTCCAGGCTCTGCAGCAGCTGCTGGTACTGGCGGCTGCAGGCGCTATACTCGCGCTCCGCCTGCAGCCGGTCCTCGGGCCCGAAGTTGCTGGCATCCTGGCTGTCCCTCAGGAAGGCCTGGTAGTGCAGCTCCAGGTAGCGCAGGGCCTGGCGCTGCTCCTCTGGTTTCAGTGTGCGGAACTGTGGGGAGCACGGGGCTGAGCGCACGGGGCAGGCTCAGCGTGGGAAGCCCCACCCACCCCATCCCGTGTGGCCCCATCCTACCGTGACCAGGGACCAGGAGCGGATGAGCTGCATGTCACGGCTGAGGCTCTGCCACGCCAGGAGGCTCTTCAAGTCCACGTGCAGCTGGTGCCACAAGGTAACCAGGGCCTGGTGCTGGGCCTCCAGCCTGGTGGGTCAGGGGTTCACTCAGAGATGCCAGGCACCCACCCCCACCACCCATTCCAGCAACTAGACCCCAGACCGCATACCTGGTGATGGCTTCCTGGGCCTCCTGGTTGGGCGGGGGCACGAGGAAGCACACTGAGGGCACAGCGGCCTCGCTGCCACAGCTGCTGACCACCTTCCAATGGAATGGCTGTACGGGGCCCACCAGCTGACACTCGTCACCCTTGTGTACGGTCACCTGGGGCAGCCAGAGCTGTCATGGCGTGGCCACACCCACACCCACCAGCCATACCCCACCTGGCCACGCCCTCCATGAGCAAGCCCTGCCCTCCACCATCCTCACCTCCACCTGCTTGTAGTCACACACAGCCAGCAGCGGCACCCGGCCCCGAACAGGATGGGCTGGGTTGCGGGGCTTCAGCTGCACGATGGCCTTGGCTCGCTTGGCAAGGCCTGAGAGGTGCCCCCTGTACTCGTTCAGCTGGTCCTTCTCGTCCTGCAGGGAACGGACACCTCAGAGACCCTCATCCAGCGTCCAGACACCATGGACCTGGGCAGTGGTTTGTGAAGACTCACGCACCTGCCCTTTGCAAATGTGAGAGCATGCCAGGCACCCCCACCCTGAGTTCAGGGATCCATCCCGCTGCCCCAGCGTGGGGGTCCACACACCTGGAAGCAGCCAGCAGGTTTGACCAAGGAAGGTCCCCAGGGCTTGGCCTCCAACAGCTCCCAGTGATTCCCTTCCTTCCTGCCCAGGCCTGAGGTCACCCCTCCCCTGTCCCAGGTCACACACAGCATTCTCCAGGGGAGGGGCCCCAGCAGCACTCTGTCCCCTCCACCCTCTCCCTCTCCCTCTCCTTGCAGGTCACCCACCTCCTGTTCAGCTCTCCAAGGGGCCAACCCCACCAAGGACTCTCTAAGGGCTGCCTACACCTCTCAGGGCCTCCTGGATGCCCCCACCTTCGCTGACCGCCACTCTGGAGCACAGGAGCCCCAGCCAGCAGAGCCTCTGCCTGCCTCAGCCTTTCACTGTGCCTGCCCCAGACATCAGACCAAGATGCCAGGGGACCCAGTATGGGAAATGAGCTGAGACAGCAGCTGACCTGGGACTCCAAGGAAGAAAGGCTCCTTACCTGCTCTGGATAGACACCTGCTACCACTATGAACTCTGCCTGAGCCTCTAGCATCCCACGCACATCCCGCCATCATGCCTCCCCTCCAACATCCAGAGGGACCTTTCTGAAGCACCAGTGCTGCCCAAATGCCATCAACTCTCCCACCGGCACCCCCTCACCCCCGCACTGCCGGCTCACCTGGGCATCCTGCAGCAGGTCCTCGAGGCGGGTGACGGTGATGGAGCGGTCGCAGGTGTACTTCCTGCGCAGTGTCTCCTGCAGCTTCCGCAGCTGCTCCTCAGCCTCCCGAACGTCTGAGAAAAACTGCACAACAGCATGTGGTCAGGCTGGGCCGAGGGGACGTGGCCCGGGAGATGGGGATATGAGTGCAGCAGGACAGGGTGCCTGGGCACAGGGAGGAACCGTGTGTCTGCCACGGTGGTCTAGGGGCTCCTCAGGGTCTCGGGGCTGCCACTGAGGGAGTGTGAGCAGTCTCACCTGGAAGTAGGCGGTGTTCTCCTTCAGGTGAGCCTCGACACAGCAGCACAGCTGAAGCATCCAGCTCCACTGGGTCTGCAGCGCTGCCTGGAAGGACTGCATACCCGGGTCCCCATTAGCCTCCCCACCCCACAGCTCCCGGTCCCTGCAGCCCCCTGTCCCCGCAGCCCCCACCTCCACCGTGGGCCGAGCAGGGTGGTCTTCCCGTAGCAGCCGGTCCCCGGTGTTCTGGATCTCCTTGATTTTCTTTTCCTTCAGCTCCAGCTCACGCATCAGCGCCTGACATAAAGGCAGCAGGTCTCAGAGATGGCGTCAGAGCCATACCTGGGTCTGCAAGTCTCCCTCCAAGCACCACCCGAGGCCCCCCACGGGGCTTGGAGCTGCCGGCCTCGGGACGTGCCGTGGGAGGCACAGGTCTGCCTTACCGAGTAGCCCTCCTTCTTGGCGGCCATGTTGGTGTTGCGCTCACTCCAGTCGAAGCCCACTTCCTCCTCTTCCTTCTCACTCAGCCACATCAGCTCCTTGGTGGCGGCCGCCACAAAGCCGTGCAGGCTCTCCAGGGACCGCAGGCGGCCCTTGGAGGAGTTCTGGAGGCAAGCGGAGCATGTGAGCAGACCGCAGCCCTTCAGCCTGCCCCACCGCCTGCCCGGCCCCCACTCACCAGCAGCTTGGCGTACTGCAGGTCTAGCCGGCCCAGGCAGTCTCGGTAGGCGCCCCGGATGGCTGGGGAGAGCTGGCCCTGCAGCAGACGAGCCGAGTGAGGCCTGCGTGGCCAGGACCCGGCCCACCACGGGCCCGCCCCAGGGGCACCCACTCACCTCGTCGGTTCGTGCGCGCTCAATCTTGGCCCGGAATTCCTCGATGGACTGGTGCAGGCCACGGTGGCTGCCCAGCTGCGCCTCCACGCTGGGTAGGTCCACGCCCCACTCGGCACTGTCCACCCGGCGCTGGTTGTCCTCCACCCAGGCCAGCAGGTCCTGCAGGTAGCGCAGAGTGGAGTCCTCGAGCTCAGGGCGCCGCTGCGTGGTCTGCACGGTCACCTGGGTCACGGGGGCGGCGATGCCCGCCTTCAGCCGGAGGTTGTACTCGGTGCGAATGGCCACCAGGCGCTCATGCAGGCGGTACACCCTGGGGACAGTGGAGGGGCCGGGAGGGTGAGCATGGAACTGGCCGCCCCCCGGCTCCCCGGGCCCCACACCGAGGCAGCGGGGCACAGCCCACCTGCGGTACATCTGCTCGCCCTGCGGGTGCCGCCCGTCCTTCAGGGTCTGCACGTCATTGAACAGCAGCCGGATCATGCCGTCCGCCTTGTCCAGGTCCCGCTCCACCTCGCCTGCCCGCTGCGACCCCTTGCCTGCCGCCAGCAGCCGAATGTCCTGCAAGGTGGTCCCCCTGACTCAGACCCAGCCTGACCATTGCCCTTCCCTCCTCCCACCTCTTCCTGATGCACGAATCACCAGCCCTGGCTCTGGGGTATGGGGGAGTCTAGTCCCAAGGCCTCTTTGGGTCCAAGCAGCTAGAGCCTTCATGGTCTCACCCAAGGCTCTTGGCCTCTCCCTCCCCGCCACACCCTCCCAGCAGCGAGCCCTCAGCTGTCATGGGCCCGGTGTGCTGCCTGGTGCCCAGAAGCCAGCTCAGCCCAAAGCGAGCAGTTGGAGTTGGCCACACACCAGAAGGGAGGAGCTGGGGGCCACCAGGCACCTCCCTGCTACCGGAGCCCAGCCCCACCCCCACCCGGCTCTCCCCCTCTCAGTCCCCGCCCCCTCACCGACTGCAGCAGGGCGTCGGCCTGGTTCAGCTGCTCCTCACACAGCCCCGCCTCCATCTGTAGTTTGCTGACAACACGCTGCAGACACTCCAGCCTGCACCCAACACCCACAGGACCAAGGAGAGGGGCTGCAGCCAGGCTCCCAGCCGAAGAGCAGGGCCCTGCTGCTCCTGGCCTCCTGCAGGCCAGTCTCACTGGCTTGAGTGTGGGTTTCCCAGCCTGGGGGGGATTTCCTCCCCAGGCAGTGACTCACTGGCGGGTGGCTTCCCTGCCACCACAGGGCCCCACCCAGCCAACCGCAGCCTCCCAACCCCAGCGCCGCCCACCTCTCAAACTCAGTGCGAAGCTGCTTCTCCCGCTCCAGGATGGCCACGTGCAGCTTGCCCCACTCCTTCTCCACATCCAGTGGGTGGTAGCCGGGGGACACCTTGAGCTGGCCTGCTTGCACTGCCCCCTGTGGGCAGGAGCCAAGCCCAGGCTTAGGCCAGAAGGGGTATGGGAGTGCCAAGCCACCCAGGCCCCTAGTTTGCCTGACCTCGAACAGTCCTGGTCCCAAAAGGGAACAGCCCCTGGATAGCTTCATTCACCCCCAAGATGCCCCCCACTCACCTCCAGGGACTGGTAGATGACCTTGGACCGGTTCTTGTCAGCCTCCTTGGCCGGAAGCTCTGTCTCCTTAAACTTCAAGAACTGGCACCACAGGATCTGTGGGGACAGCGATGTCAGCAGCCAGGCCTGGGCCCCCATGGCAGGTGCATGGCCCTGCCCAAGCGGACAGGCCCACCTCGATCTCCTCGAAGCTGGAAGGGAACTTGCGCTCCTCAAAGGCGGCGGTGTGGTGCCGGATCCACTGCAGCAGCAGCAGCACCAGCTCCCGGTACTCCTGCCAGCGCAGCTGCAGCTCCTGAGGGCAAGCCAGGGCGGTGAGGTGTGGGGCCATCGGGGGGGCACCCCCACCCCTACCCAGGCCCACCAGCAACCACTCACGTTGGCCTTCACCCCATCCTGTACGTCCGGCACACGGGGCATGGCATCGTACAGGGACGAGACGTATGTGATGATGGACTTCTCGTCGGGCTGAGGAACGTCCACATCTGTGGGGGAGAAGTGTCAGAGGGCCCCCCAACCGCAGGCAGTGGGAGGGGAGGGAGCAGGGGCAGCGGCACACACCCTCAGGGTCCAGGAGCCGAGTCACTCCCAGCTCCCGCTCCGCCACAGAGAAGGCCTGGTCCAGGTTCTCCAGGTTGGCCTGGGCATACACCTTATTCATGTCAATGAGCACGGGCCTGCAGGCAGAGTGGCCAGTGAGGCAGGCAGACAGGAATGGGGGCTCCTGCGTACCCCACAGATAGCCCCAGCCCCACACTCACCCGGAAAAATGCAATGCCCACTCCACTAGTGCCCACCGCTGCCCACACAGGTAGCCCTCTGCACTTTGGGCCCTGTGCCCAGTGCTGAAGGGCCTACAGGGGGCACAGGTACAGGTGGGGTGCACAGAGCAGGGGTTTCCAGTCAGCCTGGGCTCCCCACAGATACTTGTCCACTGGGGCCCAGGTCCTAGATGGGGGCTATGGTCCTCTGAGGGCCTCCCAGCACAGCCTAGCCACCCAGACCCCTTCTGGGGCACCCACATGGGGCAGGCGCTCATGGCTTCAAGGAGCAGCAGCCCACTGGCCCTCTGGCCTCGAGGAAGGCCAGGGTGCCTGGAAGGGGCCAGGGGAAGGTACACAGGGTGTGGGTGGGGCTGGGCTGCACCTCCCAGTGAGGAGGCTGGCACGGGCACTCCTCCCCGCGGGCAGCGGGTTCCTGTCAGTGGGAGACGCCCCTCCGCCACCCTCCCTGCCCTGACTAGTCTGAAGTCACCAGCTGAGCTGCTCCAGGGTGCCCCCGACCCACAGCCCCGCTCTCTGGCCACCCCCGCCGCCTACCTGTGCCGATGGATGATGGCGTTGAAGAGGCGGCCGTCGCGCCAGCTGGAGGTGAAGTTGTCGCAGCGCAGGCCCGGGTAGCCCTCCACCATGCGCTGCGACCACAGCAACAACCTCTCCTTGGCTGTCATGTCCTCGGACTGCCCGCTCACCTGGATGTCTGAGATCTGCCCCACATGGCGGGCAGGTGGCAGGCGCTCAGCCACTCCATCCACTCCACCCATGCCCACAACAACCTGTCTGAGGGCAGGGGCAGCTGGGCACCCGGTCGGGGTACACAGGAGCCACCAAGCCACCAGAGCACAAGCAGGGCCCTCGGGTCCCCTCCCACATCAGTGGAGCAGCTAAGACCCATCACACCTCAGCCCCACAAGCCCAGGCCACTCTCGGCAGCAAACACCACAGAACGTGTCAGAGCCTTCAGCCCCCCCACTGCAGACACGTGGCGGATGTCCTGGACTCCCTCGGCAGGGGAGATGCGGCCTGGGGTACACCCTGAACCCCAGCTGCAGGCTCCAGGGCTCACCCACAAACCCAGGCCCAGAAAAGGCTGTTTTGGTGGTGGTGGGGCAGGCAGCCTCCTCTCTGGCTGCAGGCTGCAGTCCAGTCTCTGGGTCTGGGCACAGTACGCCCCCACAACTCAGGCCTGGGCCTGCCAGCCTGTCAGGCTGTCTGTACACCCGCCTGCCTGCCTCTGTCTGTCTGTCGGCCTGCACATCTGTGTGACTCAGCTGCCATGCCAACAGGGCTCTGCCTGCCCAGATCTCAGATTTGTGGCTTCCTGTGCAACCAGGCAGGCAATGGATGAGTCAGCCAGTGCAGGGGGTGCTTCTCCAGAACCTTCCCCGGCAGGACACGCATTCCTCTGCAGGGAGGCTCTGCGGGCCCTGCCCAGCCAGGGCTGGAAGGCACAGGATAGGCAGGCCTTAGAGACAGATCTGGGCCCTCAGGCCACGGAGCTAGCACACGGCTGGGGTGTGGGCTGGGCAAGGGCAGCAGAAGGCTGTGGTACCAGGATTCCCAGGGCCCCAGGTCTAGGGCTGCCCTGGAGACTGCGGCAGCAGCAGAAGGTGGCGGGTGGCCACTCTACCTGGAAGTGCAGGATGATGGTCCAGATAAGGCCGAGGGTCAGCTTGGGGTTGCCATCCGCAATGTCATCGTTCCTAATGTTTACCAGCTTCACCTGCAAGCGAGCAGCCCTCAGTCACACCCACAGGCAGCTGGGGAAGGGGTGGGCCCAGGAGGGCAGAGGGCAGCCTCACCTGGCGGTGCCGGAGGTAGTCCAGGGCGATCTGCACGTTCTGCAGCTTGTGGAAGCGCATTCTCCCCTTCTCCCGGGGCTGGGAGGGGGCAGGCCGGTCAGTGTCTGCAGAGTGGGGGTGCAGTCCCCACCCACCCTCACCACCCCCGAGGCATCCGTGCAATTGAACCTAGGATCTTCCCCAGGGTGGGAGCAGCCCCTCCCACGTCCTCGGTTCACCCTCCCTGGCTGCTAAGGGGCCCATGGGCTGAGGGGCCAGAGGCCAGGCCCAGCAGGGGCTTGGGAAGTCCAGCAGCCAGGCCCAGGCTGTGGGAAGGAAGGAAAGGGCTGGGAGGAGACAATAGCCAGGAAGCCACAGGCGGGCAGAGGGCAGTGGCATTGGGGGAGGGGTCCTCCTGCTCTTGGTGGCAGGCCTGGTGGGTCCCGGCCTGGCCCTGGGCAGCACAGCAGGCAGGACAGCAGGCAGCTGGACACCGGGCCATCTGCCCACCTGAGCACCAGGCCCAGGTTGGGCCGAACTGGCCACTGGTCCCAAGTGAGCTGGGCTCCAGCCTCAGGGAGCCCACGTGCTGCCGTGGCCAGCGGGCCCGACCACTCACCAGGCGCGAGCTCCTGATTATGTCCCGCTCTCTTGGCTGCCCGGCCAGAGCAGGGCAAAGGGTAAAGGGCAGAGGTCAAGATTCAGAGTCCAAGCAGCAGAGAAACCAAAGCAAAGCAGAGCGTGAGGTTACTGTGTCGGGGTTTCAGTGAGGAGAGCAGCAGGGCCGTGTGCCCACAGCACAGGGTCGGGGCCACTCCCAGGCTGGCCTGACGGTCTGGACCGACAGGCCCCGTGAGGCGCAAGGCTGGGCTGGGCAGAGTGGGCTTGTGGGAAAGGCTTCAAGGAGGGAAGGCAGATGGGGCGTCCAGATGAGGCAGGCAGGGCCGCAGAGGGGGCAGGTGGTGGGGGCACATACCAGGCTATCCCCTGAGAGCACCTCCAGCAGGGAGATGAGATTGTGGCCATCACGGAGGTCTTCATACAGGTCACTGATGTGCCTCTGAGCCTGCAGGACAGGAGTCTGAATTGGCCTCGGGTTCCCAAGAGCCACCAAAAGGCCCTGGGAATAGGGAGAGCAATGACCCCAGAAAGCAAGAGACAGGGAGCCCTCAGAGAAGCACCTACCTCTGCCCGCCAGTGCTACAGGACAGGTGAGGAGAGACCAGGAGAGTCCAGGAGAAGGAAGAGGAGGAGGAAGACAGAAAACCACAGGTTTGAGATGAGAGGTGAGGTCCCAGGCAGGTAGGACCCTGTGGGCAGGGGCTGGGCAGCTCTGGTTTTGCCTGGAAGGCCAGGGGCACCTCCGTCACCCCCAGCTGGTCTCCTCAGTCCCCCACCACATGCACACACAGGCACCAACCTTGATGAGGTGCTTGTTGACCCACTTGGTGAAGGTTTTCTTCTGCACACGGTCCCGCTCATCTGGGAGAGATAAGACCAGGTTACCTGGGGCCTGGGAGAAGCTCTCAGAGCCCCCAGGAGGTGACCACTGTGAAGATACAGTGGCCGGCGCCTGCAGAGGGCCTCAGAATCACATTGTGACGCAGTGGCCCCCACCAGATGGGCAGAGCCCAAGGTGCCCAGGCCCAGCCAGCCCTGTAAGGCAGGGAGGGTAGCAGGGGCACACAGGGTGCCTGCTGCTCAATCCCCCTATTGTCTCCCTGCTGAGAGGGGAGGGTCCAGAGCTGGCAGCTGCGCCCAGAGCCAGGAGCGCAAGTCCCAGCCTGCCCTATCCCCACACATGCGGCTTCCTGGAGCCCTAAGCAGAGAGGTCCCAGGCCAAAACCCAGGCTGGGCAGAGGGGTGGCAAGGGGGCGCCATGTGGTTCCAAGAGGGTAATGAGCCTCTTCCAGGGCACAGAGAGCCCCCCGACCACCACCACAGCCCTACACCCAAGGCCCAGAGGCCGCTGCCAGCCCTCTCTCTGCTGGGCAGCTCTGTACCTGGGCCCAGACAGCTCACAGCCCAAGGTGCCAGCCCCTGTCTGAGTCTGTCCCCCAAATTCAGACCCTCAGAGCCTGGGCCCCACCCAGAGGCAAGCTTCCTGCCACAGGAAGTGGGCCCTTCCCGCCTCAGCCTGCCCTGCCCAGGAGCAGTGCCCACTACCTTTCTTGCCCTCCGAGGCCCTGAGCACAGCCAGGTAGAGGTTGTCCTCTGAGCTGGTTCTCTTGTGACCCGGGCCCTGGGGCTCGGGCACGCGGAGCTGGTGCTGAGACATGGTGCCACCCCCGCCCCTCGGCACTTGGTCCCTGGCCCCCAGGTGCTGTGCTCTGTCGCCCTGAGTGCAAGCTGGTAGCTGTGGCTGGCGGCGCAGCAAAGGACGCTCTCTCAGCAGCCAGTGGGCTTAGCTCCCAGTCGAGTTGGAGTGGCCACTCCCTGCCCGCTACACTCCCCAGCACCATTGTCCCCGCCCCAGCAGCCCCACCCCACCCTGCCCACCCCCCAGAGGGAGTGTCCCAGAGAAGAAAGCAGACAGCCCCTCCCCCACCGCCACACCCTCACAGACAGAAACAGGAAACCTAGGGGTTTCCTCACCCACCCAAGCTGCTGCAGCCCTTGGGGAAGAGGGGGGTGGGTGAGAGGACCTGGCATTTCACTGCATATGGACTGCATCCCAAAGTACATCCCCAGCCCAGAGAGTGGGGCCTGAGTGTGGCTGGACCCAGGGTGCACCCCCAAGCCACCCCTTCTTTCAGAGCACACCAGGCAGGCTTCAGGCCAGGCTGCCCTCAGCCTGCTGCTGGAAGAACTCCCCAAGCTAAGAGACACCAGGCCTTGAAATCACACCTCACCACAGAGCCACAAGCCCTGCCATATGGCCCCAGCCCCCTGCTCTATTCTGCCCTGTCAGGGTCGCTCTGGTCCTGTGCAGGTCTGGCCCTGCCCAAGCTGCCCACCAGACGGCTCCGGGAGCAGCACCCGGGTCTACAGGCAGAGCGGCGGCGGGTGGGAGCAGCACAGGGCTGAGCACTGACTCACCATGGGGCAGGATCACCCAGTCCTAAACTGAGGAACTCTGCCCTTCGTTGGGAGGGGGTGGCCGAGGGCAAGCAGTGAGTCAGGGCTGGGGAGGGGGCTTGGGCAGTGACTCACTGGAAAGGAAGTTGCTCTGGGGCAGTGGGTGCAGGATGGGTGGGGCTGTTTGCCTTGGGCAGGGCGCAGATAGCAGCTAGTCGGGGCTGTAAAGGTAGGAGACGGGCAAAGGGTGCAGGCTCGGAGCTGCCTATGGCCAGCTCGGGGGACTCGCCAAAGGGAAGAATGCACCGCTCAGACCACAAGAATTTTCCAGTCGGAGCATCTGGCTTGATGTGATCCAGCTGTGAGCCGACCCCCCCCCCCACCCGCCCCCAGCACTCAGGGCCCCATTCCGGGAAAAGCTCACTCCTCCCAACCGTCCTGCCCCTCTGTGGCCACGGGAGGGCGCCCAAACGCCACGGGGTGGGGCCCAAGCCTGGAGGAGCTGACTGTGCAGCCCCTCCCCTCAAATGTCTTAGTCCCCTCCCCACAGGTGGAGAGAGACCCCTTGACACCACCAGCAGAGACACCCCCCATCTGAGCAGGGCCTGGAGGGGCTTGGTCACTCAGCCCTGTCCCCCAACCCCAATGTCAGCTCTTCACCCTCCAGTGCCTTCCCAATCCCTGTCCTTCCTATTCAGACCCTCAAACCTAAGGATACCTTCTCCCAGGCCGGCCCAGCCCCCGTGTGCCCCAAGCCAGGCTGCTGGCTCCAACCCAGCAGCACTGCTTAGCCGCCCCCGCCCAGGACACATTGTCCAGCACTGGCCCCTACACATGTGCCTGACCCCTTAACTGTGCGAAGCAGCTAACCCTCTGCACCAGCCCAGTGTCGCCTAGAGCTGAAATGGCCCTGAGGGGCACTACTGTAAAAACAGATGTGAGAACTCGGGCTGAAGGTCCGACAGCGAGTGAAGACACGTCTGGGATGGGAGGCTCCGGCAGAGCCGCACAGCAGCAGGTCCGCTCTCCCCCCACCCCGTCCAGTCCAGGCTGCCAACTGCCCGGTGCCCAGAAGCCGAGGCTAAAGCCCTGCCAGCAGGCCCCGCCCACCTCTCCCTTCTCCAGAGGGAGGGATCGACTGGGGCCTAGGGGGATGTCACTCTGCCTTCCTCCCAGGTGTTTCCGGAACAGCATGGGGGCGGGGCTGCACCTGGGACGGGCACCACCCCCTTCCCCAGGCCGGGGGCAGCAGTTCCCCTCCTTTGCCACCACCTCTCACCCCCTCACGGCCGCACCCACCTACGCAGCACAGCTGCCCGTAGAGGTAGCCCCTGCGGGCTTGCTCACAGCCCCCGTCCAGCCAGCATAGCTGTTCCAGCAGGACCTCCCGCGCAGCGAAGGCGCCGCCCGCCCCCCACGTGCCGGCCCCAGCCATGAGCCCAGGCGTCCTGGAGCCCCTGCGCAGGACAAGGGTGCGCGGCACGGCGGTGCCTCTGCTCCCCAGCCCACGCCGCAAAGCCCGGCTCTGCGCTCCACACCCTCCTCCGCTGCCAGCAGCAGCACGGCACGCAGCCCAGCCCCGAAGAACCTGCCCCTGGTGGGGCGCCCCGCCCAGTGCAGTACCGGAAGCCGCACCCCCACTCGGAGGGAGAGGGCCCTGCTAGCCCTGGGGGACGGGGCCAGGGGAGGCTGTCCACGATGACAAAGAAGCCTGGGAACTCAGGGCTTGCCCAGGCTCCGGAGAAGGGGAGCCTCAGGGGACGCCCAGGAGCTGGGAAACTCCCCGCACCCTCCCCTCCGAGGTTCCCGGCAGGATGCGCAGGGGAGGCTGGGGGAGGGGCAGGGAGCCACGGGCTGAGAACAGCCAGGACAGGACAAAGGCACCAAAGCCCCAGGGGCACCACAGGGCAGTGGAGACAGGGAGCAACCAGAATAACGGCTGAATGGGAGCCCCTTCCCCACTCAGGGACAGGGGACAAGACTGGGCTGAGGGAGGGCGGGACGGCCAAAACCAAGGGGGAGAAATGGCCTATGCAGTTTACCGACCGCAGCTGAGTCACACACACTCCCCAGCCACAAAAACCACGCCTAGAAGCCCCATTCAGACGCGGACCTCAGGTCGAGCAGGTCTGGCACCAAGGCTGAGACTGACCAGGCCTGCCAAGGGGCAGCCTGGCCACCCCCACCAAGGCTGAGCCTCCAAACCCCGAAGTGTGCTGGGCATAGAACTGGACCCAGCCTCCCCATCCCTATTAGAGGCCTCTGGCCAGAAGCCAGATCCCGGCAGCCCGGCCGGCTCCATTCCCTGGAGCGGAGGCAGGCCCCGCCCCGTCCTGTATGGGGCTGGGCTAGGCTGGGCTGCGGCCCTGAGGGGGTGACTTTGAGCAGGGGGGTAGGGCGCAGCCTGGCTGCCCGCCCCGAGTCCGTCCTGGGTGCTGGCAGAGGGAGCACAGGACCTGCCTCAACTCTGCCGCTCAGCCTCTCGAAGTGGGTCGGACCTCAATCCTGGGAAGGAGAACACCTGCACCTGTGGTTTCCGTGTTGACAGTCACCTGGCTCACCCTGTCTCTAGCAGCTGGGAGGGGCATCCCTCTGAAGGGGTGCTCCTGCACTGCCTGAGCCCCCTGTCCAGAGCCCAGCTCCAGCCTCTCCCCGCCGGTCTACCCAGAATGGAGCTACAGAGCCTTGGCCCTGCACAGAGAAGCAGGCAGGGTCTCCACGGCAGGGTGGGAGGCAGGGACCACAACCACGTGCAGCTGCTTAGCTCAGGGACAGGAAGGGGAGGGAACAAGGAAATGCAAGGGTGAGAGGGAGGCGGCCCCTCACCCCCGCCCCGCCTCCAGCCCCCTTTGCAGGGGGGTGTTGGCCGGTGCCAGCAGCCCAAAGCAGTAGCCGCCAGCGGCTTACCTTGCTCATCCTGCGCCTGCCGGCGCCCCCTGCGCCAGTGCCACACAGCGGCCAGAGTGACAGCATGGCCCACGACCACCAGGGAGGGAAAGAGGCTACCTGAGGGCTCCATGGCTCTGGGACCCCAAGGCTTCAGGCGGAGCGGGCGGAGCCGCCTTCGGCACTCTGCTGGAGGCTGGCAGCCCCCTCCCTTCCCTGCCTGAGGGCGGGCCAGGGGGGGCCGGGACTAGGGACGCCCGGCCTGCAGGACCGCCCTACTGCACTGTCGGCCTGGCTGAGACTGGTCCTGTCCCTGCACCAAGTGTGCCCCCACCACCACCTCCCCTCCCCCCTCCCACTTGAAGTGGTCCCCACCCTGGGCAGTGCCCAGCCCAGCTCAGCTGTCCCTGCGCACAGCTATCAAGCTCAAGGTTAGCGGGAGCCTTAACCCCTGCTTACCCACGGCCACACCCGCCAGGAGGAGGAGCCTGAGGCGACTCGTGGGTGACGCGTGGCCCAGCTGCAGCTCCCCCAGCACAGCCTGGGCGGCCTCAGCACAGGTTCCCCCCCACCCCACCAGGAGGGTGACCCCGGTGCCCAACACCCCATTCTGCCCCCAAGAGTGCCCTCTGGTGACAGCCACCAGGTGCCGAAGGGGATGCATGCCAGTGCCTCAGACCTTGCTGGCCCCAGGCTTGCAGCGACCCAATCACACTCAAAGACAAGTGCCCCACGGGGTCCCAAGGCCCCCATGTGGGACAGTGTGGGACAGCGGAAGGGGACGAAGGGATGGGGGGATGGCCTGGGGTGGCGGGCTACGTGGGGGAAAAGGACAGAGCCCTAACCCTGGCCCCCAGCCCAACGGGGCTCTCACCTACCCGGCACGACCTTCATCGGGGATAGCAGCAGGGGCTCACGGGGCAGACAGGAGTGGGCGCGGGGCGTGGGAGGGTCACAGGCCCCTCAGAGACGGCAGAGCACGGGCAGCGACAGAGTCGGGAGGGAGGAGGGCACGGCCGTGCACTGTCAGCAGCAGCGCCTGTGTCCATGGGGGAGGGGTGTGGTGGGCAGGGGGCCCGGGGATATAAATATCCGAGGACAGCAAGGCCCGTCATCTGTCCAGACTTAGAACATGACGTGCCGAGCGAGGGCACCAGGGCCCACAGCCTTCGCCATGTCCACCCGGCCGGGGGGCGCCAACCAGCACCTCCCACGAGTTCCAAGAAGCAGCAGCCTCCTGGTCTAGCAACGATCCATGAGGGGGGGCACCCCCACCTGAGCAGCAGTGGGGGTGCACGTGGAAAAGGCCACGTGGGCCATGAAGCCCCACAGAAGTCACTCAACCACACCTACCCCCATAGGGACAGCCAGCTCCCCAAGGTCACACCCCCGCCATAGACCGGGCAGCCCCCACATGGAGCAGAGCCGTGCAAACATGGCTGAGCTCCCCCTTTACGGGGCTGGGCTGCCCCACCTCAGGCACCCCAGCAGCTGCAGTCTGCAGACGGCCTGGGGCTGGAGGCCGTCCCCGGCAGACAGCTCCGCACCACATCCTGGACTGACCGGGACCTGTGTGCCCTGGGAAACAGCATGTGGGGATTCCAGTTCTGCCCCTCCTCCCAGGCGCCAGCGGAGAGAGGGCCGGGGACTGGACGAGTTTATGTGGCCTCTTGTGGCACTTCCGTGGCAAGCAGGGCCCTGTTTAACCCTCATGGAACCTTGTGGAATGAGTCGCATGTGATGGCAGCATCACACATTCAGCAACCAGCACAGAAAAGGCCAGCAGCTGGCCTGCCGTCACACGGGCTGAGAGGGGAGCCCCCGAGGCACCCCCCGGCGTGCCTGGTCAGCCTGCACAGCAAACTACACTTGGCCCGCGCCTGCCTGCGTCAGGGCAGCCTGGTCCACGCGGGGAGACCCACCCATCGCTTCAGAAACTCATTTCTGAAGGGAACTGGCCTGCAGTGGCCGGCTCTGCTGACTGGGGCTGGGATAGGGGGTCTCCAGAGGAGCCCATGGGGCGTCAGGGGGCCGGCATCAGCTCCTCCAGGGCAGTGAGCAGCCTTCCACCACCCCACAGAGACCTGGGACGGGGCCATACGCCCCCATGGCACACCAGGCACGCCCCAGGCAGCTCTGAGCAGGAACACTGCTCATCCCGCATTCCCAAGGTCTAGCCCCTCAGGGCCCAGTCGGAGGCCTGGATGACCCCCTCCCTCCACCCTGCCCTACCTTGGCCCAGCCGGATCAGCTCCTCCACGCTGTACCTGTCCATGGCTGTAAGCACAGGCCAGGCCGTTTGGAGCCCACAGAGAGGAAAGGAAGAAAGGCAGGAAGGAGGGAAGGGGTGGGAAGCCCAGGGAGGGCTCCCCACCCAGCTCTGGGAGCCCTGGCTCCACCTCACAGCCACCCCTTAGTCAGAGGGGAGCAGAGCTGAAGGCCGCTGACCAGTGGGTCGGGCCAGCCTGGGCGGTTCAGTGGACCAGTGGTCCAAGCCCTCAGGCACAGCCCCCTCCTCTCCATAGCCCCTGCCCCCGCAATCCCAGCCCTCCCCCTTTCTCACTCCCCCAGCTCCCAAAGCGGGTCCTTCCTGAACACAGCCCCCCACACCAGCTCGACCAGCAGGGGCAAATGCCACGGCCCTACGTCCCTGCCTCAGTGGTCCTCCAGGCCTTGTCCCACCAGCTACCGCAGGACCAGGCAAAAGGCAAACCTAGCCCTGCCACAATCCCCTTGTATCCCACAGCACATGCAGGACCCAGACACAAAGCAAGGGACTGTCACGGAAAGTGGACTAGACCCTAATGTCCTGCAGCCACACCAGGCCCTACTCAGCCACACGAAAGAGCCAGGCAGCTCTGTGTGCTGACTCCATGTCCCCAGGGGCCATGGAAGGTCAGGGTGCACAGACAACAGGCACATGTGCCTGGCGTTCACATGGCTCCTTGTTCTCTAAAATGTCCAGGTTCGCAGAGAGCGTTACTTTTAAATGTAAATGTAATTCATGTATAAAAACCCATTTCACCACACAACAAACGCAAACTCCTGGCAACCCCCCCCCCCATCTCATTTGGCCAAGCAGGCTCTTCTCCATCGGTCAGGGCTCAGCTCAGGGCACCTCCTCAGAGGGGCCCTCCCTGATTGCTTTTAAAGCTGCAACCTCATCCAGTTCTCTGCCAGGTGGTGGGGGCTCCCCCAGGCCAGGGACTGGGTCTGGATCTGGCTAGCCTGTGGGTGACAGAGTTGACAGATACCTTCCCACACGAGGAGCAGAGCACTAGGGCACAGGGCGGGGCCGGGGGCACATGTGACTGCCCTGCAGCGTCCATGGCTCCCTGGCCTGGGCTGGATGGGCAGAGGCAGCCAATTTGACCGAGGTTGTTCTGGTGACCAGGGCAGTTGGCCCCACAGGCCCCTGACCTTGTTCTTCTACCAACTGGTAGGGGCGATGGGGGGGGGGGGCAGCATGCTATGGGGCTTGTTACTTGACCATCATCCTTAACGCTCGGAGAAGCAGAGACTCTGGGTGTCACCAGAACCACCCCAGCCCAGTGTGGAGCCACCCCAACCTCTGCAGGTGACAAGGAGGCACCGCACCCTACCCAGCACCCCAGGAGCCCTGGGGATCGAGAGTGGCCCTGGGTTCCTGTGCTGGGCCCCCAGGGAGGGATGCAGGGGGAGGGGGAGCCCACACCCACCGGCCCTGACTCAGCCTGGAGCTGGAGTTCATTTCCTGTTGGAAACTCTGAGCTGCCACCAGTGGTGGCTGCGGCTACAGCAGGGAAGGGAAGACTGAGTCACCTCAGTCAGGACTGGGGGTGCCCTCCCCTCTGCCCACTGCGGCCACACCCAGTCCCCTCTCGGCCCTGCTGCCAAATGCCCACCAGGCAGCCCAGTGGTTCAAAGTCCAACTGAGCCTGGACAAGGAAGGAAGGAGAGAAAAGGAGGGAGGGGTCAAGACCACCACACCCTGCCCAGAGAACCAGGAGAGGGCTGGTGCAAACCGCTGAGGGTGCGGGTGTGGTGGGGGGGAGGCCAGGACCAAGGGCCCCTGGGCGGGGAACTGGCAACCAGACGCCAGTCGGTGCTGACCAGCCGGCAAGCGCCCGGTGCATGCCTTCCTTGCCTGCAGAAACACTGTCACCCCATGAACGGGAACTGGAGAGGCCATGGAGAGCCAAAGGTGTCCCCTCTACCCCATAATCCCACACATCCGCCCAGAGGGGCTCCCAGGGCACAGCCCTTAGTGGGCCCAACCCAGACCAGGCCAGGGGACTGGGGCTCCTGCTCAGCACCTGAGGCCAGCACCTGGGCCCCGTAGCCCCATTCATCAGGTAAACTGCTGCCCACCCAGCCAGCCGAACTCCATGCCCCCTTCCCAGCCTCTCAGAGATTAAGTTCCTCCCCAGGTGTCAAGTCACAGAGGGAAGTGGGGTTCAAGCAGCCTTATGCTGGGGGGCTTGGGCCACCTCAAGTCAAAGCCAGGGCCGGCGAGATCCAGGAGTGCATAGGACACATGTCACCTACCTACCTGGGTCCTGCCAGCACAGGTGCTTAGGAACAGAAGGATGTAACAGAAGGGGAACAGCAAAGGGTCACTGGCAACCCCGGGGACAATAGGATCCGTCCCATCCTCTGAGACCCAGCTCCTACCAACACAGCCCTGCCTGACCTGGGCTGGGCCCAGCACCCACCACCCCCGGCCTTTGGCCTGCTAGTGTGCTCCTGCTGGGGTCTGCTCATCTTCCCCACCCAGGGCTGCCCCCTAGACCATCACCAACCCCAAGCCAGCCAAGCACCCAGTCACAAAATACCACATCTGAGCCACAAAACCATGGGGACAGACACTCCCTTCTCCCCACTGGACAGACACAAGGTTCAGAAAGGTCAGGCAGGTTTCCCAGCCATGCTGCTGGGGAGCAGCTACACCCCATCCACCCCAGCACCTCCTCTGTGCGTGCCCTCCCCACCCGGGGCAGACAGACCACTGGGCCAGGGCAGCACTGGGGAGAGGGGCAGAGCTGTGCTAGCAGCTGGTCCTGCCAATCCAGGGTCACAAGCCCCACCCCTAGCCCCAGGGTGTGCCTGGGGATGGGCTGGCAGGGGCCCATGTGCTCGGCTTGGCCTACCCACCCTAGGTCCTCAAGCCAGGAGGAGCCACGTGGTCCAATACCAGAGCACCCAGAACCCTGGGGCAGAGACAGCGCCACCAGCTGATATGAGCAAACGCCCCCCCCCCCCAAGGGCCTACCAGGCCTAGGCCCCAGCACTCCCTCCCCATCCCCACAGCTGGGGCCAGGATGCAGCTGACCTGTAGCTGGGGCAGCCTCCCCAATGGGCCTCGCCAGCATCCCCGGGGTGGTAGCAGGCACCACAGGGGGCTCAGGGGCCCCTTCCTCAGGCTCCTTCCGGCGGTAGACCCGCCGCTCCTCATGGGCAGGGTCCTCAGCTGGCAGCTGTCCCCGCTTGGGCGGGCAGCCCAAGGGACCCTGCACAGCCTGCACATGAGGGGTGCGGCGCGCGGGCATCACCATGGCGACAGGACGGCGCACACGCTGCAGAGAGGCAGGCACGATCTCCGGCGGCAGGTGCAGGTACTGGCGCAGGTGGGCCACGCCCTCATTGGTGAGGTACCAGTAAAAGTGGCGCCAGGCGAAGGTCTCCCGTACTAGGCCTCGAGCCCGAAGGGAGGCCATAGCGCGCATGACCTGCAGGTTGGTGACGCCAGGCACGTGGGGGTGCAGGCTGCGGGGCCGCCGGTCCTTCTTGGCCACCATCACACCCTCCCGGAAGAGCACCTCATAAATGGCCCGCAGCTGGTCCAGGGGCATGAGCATGCCTGCCACCATGGCTGCCTAGCTGGTGAGGAGAGGGCTCGGGCAGGGCACAAGGAGGAGGCCAGTGAGGCGCCTCAGCACAGGGAGCCACAGGGGCCTGTGACAGGCAGGCAGGCAGGCAGGCCGGGTGCTGCGCTCCAGGGCCTGGACTGTGGACTTGAGGCTCTGGCGCCTAGCTGCCTGACTCTTGCGATTCCTGCCTGCCGGCACTTGGGCCTGCCCACCGCCTGCGCGAGCCTCCCGCCTGCCCTCCCTCCTGGACGCCCAGGCCGGCCCCCTCTGACTCAGCAGCACGGGCGGCCCCTCCCACCCACAGCCACCAGCCCCTAGAAGAGTCAGGGGCACCTCACAATGGCAGCAACCCCTCAGCTGCCCCCCTTCCCTCCCCTCCCAGGCCACTCAGCTCCAACGTCAGAAATTACATCAGTTTCTAAACACACTTCCTTCAAGGTTCCTCAGACTAGGGGGAGGGGGACAGGAGCAGCTATGGACCAAGAATTTCAAAGGTGGCAGACTGGGCAGAGGGAAGCAGGGGGCAGAGGGCAGGAGGGGACCTCAGGCTGGGGAACTCCACACAGGGCTGTGGTCTCAGGGCTTTCTGGGCTCCCCAGGATCTGAAGGAGGGTGCTGGGTCCTCTGTGCCCTGGGACACTGGGGGTCTAAAGGACGAGGACGAGGACTGGGGTGCTGCAGCGGGGGAGGGGGTGGGCCTGGGGTCACAGGACCCGAGGCCTGCAGGGAACTACAGGGACAGCTGCTACAGCACATAGACAGGAGGGCCACGGGCACCACTGGCTGCTGTCCATCAAGCCGTCTCCACCTTCAATACCAGATCTGAGACAATGGCGACCCCATCTAAACTTCCCAGGCCAGATCAAAGGTGGCCCGGGAACATCGAGTCCCCTGGGGGCAGGGTGGGGGGCCTTGAGTGGGGCCTCCGTCCACCCCACACACAGGCCAGCTGTCGAAGGCCAGGAACTCTCGGCTGCCACAGGAAACCAAGGTCACCAAGTGTCTGCCACCCCAGGCCGGGGGCCCAGCGACCACAGACACCACACCCTGGGTGCCTGCCTGTGGGCCAGCTGGACCAATGCTGGTCAGAGGAGCGCCACACTAGCAGAGAGGGCCATGGACCCAAGTGAAGGGGGCCAACAGCAGGGTGGAGGGGCAGCAGGCCCCCCTGAGAGCCCTGGAGCCTGGCCGGCCACACCCATCAGTCACCCTCAGGCACCGGGAGAGAAGGATACCCTGTGCCCCCCTCAGACCACCCAATACCCGACTCCCTCCCTCACGCTTCCACCCACATTGACCCACACCCGGATCTGCCCCCCCAAGTGGACACACCCATTCTCAGCAAGCCCAGCAGCCCCGTAACCCATTATAAACTGGGCGGGGGCGGGGGATCCCGAAGTGTAAGGCGCCTGCGGCGGAGAGGCAGCACGTGGGGCGGGTTTGTGCAGCTAGTTGCTATGGCACCGCAGAGCTCACGGCAAACACAGAGCCCATGCCCACGCTGGCGCGGAGCCGAGGCAGAGGTGGCGGTGGAAACTCCGAAGGGACAGCCAAGCGTTCCCACAGCCCTGCCTGCCAGCTCCCTGCGCCGCTCTCCCCCGCCCACCCCGCGGCCAGCCAGGCCAAAAGGCCACCAGCCCCAGGCGGACCAGCTCCCGGAAGGGTGGGGCGCCGGCTCGGGGCGGGAATGAGCAGCGGCATGTCCCCTCAGCCCCGTCGCAGCGCAGGAGACCAGGGCCGTGGCTTCCTGAGCCTGCACCAGCTGCACTCCCGGCCCGCGCTCAGGCCAGCGGCCCCGCCCTGTACCCAACGAAAGCCCACTCCCCGAGCCTGCCCCATGTCCTCCCACATGGACCTCCCTACTCCCTCCAAGGCCACTCCACACTTCCCAGCTATCTTCCCAGAATTCCCTTAGCTAACGCCCCCAATTCCTAAGCACCCCACCTATCAAGCCACGCCCCCCTCCCAAAACGATTCCAGGCCACATCCAAGGCTCCCCCAACACTTGGACTTAATTAGGTCTCCTCTTACTCGGGCCAGCACGGCTCTTGGGTCAACCCACCCAGTTCAGTCACACAGGCGCCATCCCCGGCGGGAGAGGGCAGTAACTCGGGACTCCAAGGAAGGGGGCGGGGCATGGTGGGGAATCCCCGTCCCTCCCACCAGCCCGGCGCCTTGGAGGATGAGGGGAGAGCAGCCGGGCCTGCCACTCCCGCTCCGCACTCCTTGCCTGCCCACCACGGACAGGGTAGGGGCACGCCCCCCATTCCCTCCCACCGCAGCTTAGAGGACGCCCCTCTCTGTCCCGCCCCCACGCTGTGGACCGCAGCCGCAGTTGCTGATTCAGCACAGCCAGGGCCGGGGCGCCCCCACCCTACCTCTCCAGGTTTCCAAGGCAACCAGTCCGGGCCCTGGGACAGCCCCCAGCCGCCCCACCCCAGAACAAAGAGCCGCAGTGTGGACTTGCCGGGGCCAGCCGGCCTGGCGCCTCCCCACAGGGATCCCCACAGCCCTGCCCGACCCCTAGGATGCAGGGCGGCAGGCGGGGCGTGGGGTCCACAGAGCGCTGGAGAGCCGACCAGCCGCCCTAGCCAGCTCCCACCTCCTCCCCGCCCCGCCCCGACAGCAGCCGCCCCGCCCCCCGAGGTGCGCTGCAGGGCTGCAGCAGCAGCTGGAGTCGCCCTGCGGGTCCCGGGCAGACCCCACACCTGGTGGTGCCCTACCAGGGCTGGGGCCTGAGGCCTTCCGGCTCCAGCTCCCCATCCCCAAAACTGTGCTGGGACGCAGCCCCTGACCGCTGCCCTGAGGGGGCTGCACCCAGCCAGAGGTCACACCTTAGCCGCGCACCCAGCTCAGTCCCGGCCTGTACCTTTGAGGGAGCTGATCTCGTGCTGGATGGCTCGCGAGGGGTCCATTTCTCCGACGGCCCTGAGGGCGACCCCGCCACGCAGAGTCCAGCCCCGCACCGCACCGCCCTGGCCAGAGCCGCAGCCTGGGGGAGGAGCCGGGAGGCACCGGGCAGGGCTTGCTGGCCCGGGGCGGGGCTTCGGCCGATCGATGCCCGGCCCTGGCGCATGCTCTTGGCCCAGCACCGCCCACCCCTTTCAGCCTCCACCTTCCCCGGGCCTGACCCCAACAACTCCAGTGGGATGGCCAGGCCAACAGGCCGGATGCAGGCGCACTCAGATGGCCCACCTACCCCACCCCTCAGTCCCCGAACGTCCTCCGCTGGCCACCCTCAGAGGACCTTCCAGGTGCTCCTGCACATGACGCTCATGCACGAAGCCACCACCACACACTCCCTGCGGAAGACACCCATCAGTCTGGGCACCCTGGGTGAGGAGGGAAGGCGGACCCCACCGACCTCCTGCCAGCGGTCATGCCCTGGGACCCTCAGCTAGCGCTGTCACCACAACAACTCGTGCCACAACGCCCCATGCCCCAGCAGTTCTGCCCCTGTTCTCTGCCCTGCCCCCTCCCCTGGCACCCTCCTACACCCACAGGCTCCTGTGGGCTACCTCACCCCATCCTATGACTCCAGATGCCCTCCATACTCTGAGACAAGTCATCCCGCTCCAAACGACACCCCAGCCTCTGCCTCTCCCACTCAGCAATCTCAGCCCAGCCTGTCTTCGGATCCTCTGTCGCTGCAGCACTGTCACCTCCCAGGGGCTCAGGACAACCCCTTGGGGTCATCGACCCCACAGCCGACCGCACAGCCAGCCCCACAGGCCCTGGCAGCTCTGCCTTTCAGCCTATCCACCTGTCACCGTCTCCACAGCCACCCCTGGTCCCAGCTCCAGCACATCCCCTTGCCCTGTCCTTTCGCACCCCTGTGGAAGGTGGAGTCAGCCTCCTGAGCCACGGGAACAGGATGCTGGTCACTGCCTGCCTGCTGGGGAGACTGCAATGTCCAAGTGGGGTCTGTGCCGCCTCACTCACTGGACCACAGGGGGCCTGGACCACTCCTGAGGCATTCGCCCCTTCCTCAACAGCCACTCCCCTCCCACTCTGGCCCTCCCAGCTGGGCTGTGGGTGACAGAGCCTCTGCACCATATGGCCAGCCTACCTTAGTGTCCAGCCAGGCCCACCTCCCAACCCTTCCTCTGTCCTCACCCCAAGGCCCCTCCCAGCCTCTCAGGACCCACACCCTGACCAGCCAGGCCCCTCCTTCAAGCGCCTACCCTTTCTGTAGGCAGGTCTGCTAGGTGTCAGGTCAGGGCTGGGGTGGAGGGCTGTTGGTGGCACAGGGGCGAAGCCAGCAGCACCCACAGGTACAGGTTGGTGGGCAAAGAGGCAGGTGCAGCCCTGTGCTGGCTCAAGGCCTGGTGGTCTCGTTGCTCACCCTGGTCCTGCCCCTCCCCTGACTCAGCAGGACCAGGGCGCAGGCAGGTTTCAAGAAAGAGCAGTTACCAAACTTGGGGTAAACAGTAAAGTGAGAAATTAAAAGAGGATTTTGTGATTCCTTACACCTAAATTCCCATTACTTTTTATTAGCTACTTCTGGATAAACCTAAATCCAGCCTGTCCCTGAATAGTACTTCCTTATTAAACTTCAAATGAAACTCGTACTTCAATAAACAGGTCTAAAAACTATGGAAAACTCAGCAAAAAAAAAAATCTGTGTTTGTTCTATTTTAAAACTGTATGCAGTTGAATTTTATGGGATCATAGTTTCAAGCTGATGAAGGTGAGGGAAGGGCAGGGGATACGGGTAACACGAGAGAATGGCCACAATTAGGTTTTCTCTAACTTGTCAAAACCACAGGGATGACCATTCGGAGAAGGCCTGTCCCAGGCCCTTAAATGCCCCTCTCCAGTCCGACTGCCCACCCGTGAGTGGCCACTGCCATTACCTGCAGCTACCTGCAACCAGGGCTCTTAGAGAGGTGATGGCAGCTGGAAGGTCCAGGGAGGAGATCCCTGACCAATCCGCCCCCAACAGCAGCCACGTGCTGGGGCCTTGGAAGTGGGCACAGCCACTCAGCCCCTGGAAAGGCTCCACAGGATGTACGGAGCCTGTTCCTCAGTTCCCTCTCAGAGCAGGCTTCCTGGAGGAAGGGGCAGCTGAGTGGGGACTGAAAGGCAGGCTCCAGCAGAGGAAGACGGAGGCGAGAGAAAAGGACGCCAACACCAGAGCATGTGGGGACAGCTGGGGACAGGGCTGTAGGTGCGGGTTCACAAGGCCAGGGAGGCCCCCACTGCCGCGGACAAGGGGCTGGCAGCTGGAGATGTGGGGAGAAAACGCAGCTCTGCTGGGTGAGAAGGCAGTTCTGGCACCCCCCACCCCAGGCAGCCTTCGGCCTTCACCAGCCTCCCTGCCCACATCTCACCTCGGGGACCCCAGAAGGCAGGTGGTCAGGCCCACACAGCTCCCTCCCACTCCCACCCCGTGCCCAGCTAGGGCCCTGTCAGGTCCCTGGGACCAGGGCTCACCTCCTGGACTCACACCTCAAACCTGCTGGGAGCTGTCTAGGAGGCAGTTCACACCCTCAGGGTCCCTGGAACAGAAGTCAAGCCCCAACACCTAGGCCAGGCCCTCCTCCTTCCCAGCCTCTCCGGGACAAAGCACCTGCCACGAGTCCCAGGAGACCCTGACAGGCTTGGTGCTGCCTGATTTCCACACACCCCACTTGCCATTTGGATGATCCTGCTACTCCCTCAGCTTGGTGCTCCACGCCCCCAACCCCACCCCACTTCAAACCCCTGTGGCAGCTTGCCCTGCTGCGGTTCACTATGGCCAGTGGACAGGTGATTCAAGCGACCCTGTGAGGGGCACATGCGACAGCCATAGTCCCCGCCAGCAGACACCTTCCTGCTCTGATATACAGCTCCCCTGAACCGCCAGGCCTCACCCCACAGCCAGAGCTCAGTGCTGGCCTTGACCTCAGGGGAGGCCGCGGGGCTGGGGCACAGGAGACCTTCCTCCACAGGGTGGCCCCTATGCTGGGTGATGGCCACATGAACTGGACCAGGCCAGCCACCCTGGGTAGCTCCTGGAAGCCTGTGGCCACCAAGCCAGCCCAGGCTGACCATACCACCAGGGAGGGGCCTGTGCCAGGGAGGGGCTCCTGGGGGTCCTGGGGACAGCCGGAGGAGCACAGAGGGTCCCATACAGCCCCCTCCGTGCAGCCCAGTTCTAGAATAGCGCCTGAGGTCTTGGGAGGGCCTGGGTCCCACCCCTGCATCCCATTCATTGGGAGGTCCCAATCCTTCTGCTCCCACATGTCTCTCAAGCCTGTCCCCCTCCACACACACCCCCTCCCCCAGTCTCCACCACCACTCTGGGCCTGGCCACCATGCTGTCACCTCCAGGACAGCACTGGCCCCCCTGTACCACCAGGTACCCTACACAAAGCAGCCAGAGGGCTCCCACACGAAGACCAGGCCCTGCCGCCCCCACCCTGCAGCCTCGCTCCTCGCCATGGGTAGCCCGTCTCCCACCCTCAGAGGGGCCTCCTGTCAGTCCAGCCTCTCTGCGGTTCCCTCACAGCAGAGACAGCGTCTCTGAGGCAGAGACATGGGTCTGGGCCACGGGGACGGCTGTCTCACTCCTATTCCCCAGGCCTGGGCTGGCAGGTGTCACCATGGGGAAAGGAAGGAATAAATCCTTGCGACTCAGGGGTGAGGTGCTTCCCGAGAAGGCCACCAATACAGCTTTCCTTCCCTAGCACAGGAGATGTCAAAACTGCTGACAACTCATCTGACAAAGACTCGTCAGCACTTCAGATTGTAAGAAGTAGCCAGTAAACCAGGAAGGATGGTGCACTGCTAACCCCAGAGCAGATGTCCCTCCAAAACCCACTGCGACCCCTCCTGCCCCCCCCCAACCCCGGCCACATGGGCGCTGCAACCCAGCAAGGTCAGGCGGTGCTGTGGGGAACAAGCTGGTGCTCTTCAGCCACAGGGCTGCAGGACCCTCAGGAAAGCGGTTAGGGACCTGCTGAGCCCACTCCGCTTGCAGGCTGCAGGCGGCCAGGACGCAGCTGCTCCTGTGCGGTGGCTCCAGTTGTGCGGGGCAGGGGGATAGGACAGAGGGAGACGGCGCCTGTGCAGCTGCCACCAGGGCAGCAGGATGCAACCTAGACAAACCTCACTGACCTCCTTGCACGACTGACGAAAGGGCCCACTTCTGACAGACCCAAGAGACTTGCTCTGGGCCAGCAATAACACCACAGGAGATAACCTTCAATAGTGATGTGGGATATAAAGTACTTGGAATATGATGAATGAAAACCAGCAGGCACTTCAGTGCAGAAAGCCAGCAGGCACAAAGGAAGACACAGACACACGGGGAAACTGACGTCCCAAAGGTCCCACCTCACAGAGCCAGAGCTCCCCAAGGTAACCGAAGCACTTACCGAACCCGCAGCTCCGATCCACCCCCCTCTGCCAGCCAGCCCCCTCTGCAGCTCTGGTCTCTGTCCACCATGACCGCACCTGCGCACTCGCCTGTTGGATGCCGGGTGGCAAGGCTGCTGTCCCTGTGAGGCTGGAATGCAGGGAGTGGGCAGGCGCAGGGACTGAGCCCGCAGGGAGAAGCAGCCGCGATACCAGCCAACACCTTAGAGCTGCCTGGTGGACACTGAGTTGGAAGGGAGGACATTCACCTCACTCCCACACTAAGTGCCCGTGAGGGCCCTCCAGACGGCCGCCCCGCCCACACGCCATGGGGCTCACTGTCACCCGGTTCCCGCGCACCCTCTAGCATGTCTTTGTGGAACACGGCGCAAACACAAACATGGTTCTCGGCTTCCCCACTTCTAACCCACAGCGCGGCATCTCACACCCTGCACTGCGGTGGAGCCCCACCTCTGCGCACACCGAACACCGCCCCTTCCTCCGGGACTCCTATCACCTGCGCAGGTGTGTTCACATCTGACAGATACTCTCAGTGGCTTGTCTCCAGCAGCTTCACCAACACCACCCAGAAACCCCGGTGCGGGGATTTCTGCCAGGCTGAGAGGTGAAAAATGGTGTCCTGGTGGAGATAAAGCTTACGTGGTGGGTGCCACTTGACCCAGAAACTCTGTTGGTGAGAACAGACACACACACCGAGTCAGCGACAGAGCTGTTCGCTGCAGCAGTTTCTAAGGGCGGTAGAAATAACCTTGATGCTCTACATCAGGGGATGGGTTTAAATATGACAGGGTCACCACGCAAAGGGATATTATATTGTGAACTGATATCATAGAAGGACATGCATGTTGTGACAGTGAGTAAAAAGAAGTTACCGATGTCTAAAATATCTCTTCATGCCCTGACTGGTGTGGCTCAGTGGATTGGGCATCACCTGCAAACTCAAAGGTTGCTGGTTCAACACCTGGTCGGGGCACCTGCCTGGGCTGCGGACCAGATTCTCGGCTGGGGGCGCACGAGACGCAACCGATTGATATTTCTGTGGCACATCAATGTTTCTCTCTCTCTCTTTCTCCCTCCCTTCCCCACTCTCTAAAAATAAATAAATAAAATCTTTAAAGAAAAAAAAAGATTTTGTTTACTTGGAGTGGGTGCTACTGTTTCTGGGAGTGGGTACAAATTCCTAAAAGTGTGGAGTGGGCTTTAAAATTGGGTACTGAACCGAGGCTGGAGAACTCTGACGAACATAAAGAGGCTCGATCGTCTCAACAGACTGTCAGTAGAATTCGGATTTAAGTTGTTACGTTGTTGCTCAGAAGGAGATGAGGAGCACGCCGCTGGGCACTGGAGGAAAGGCGACCTTTGTTAAATGGGATGGAAAACGTGGCTGAACCGGGTAGAAAGCAGAGCTTATAAGTGACGAACCTGGAGATTTCCAACACAGTGTGCAGGACATGACAGGTGTCTCCTGGTGGCCCACAGTGAAGTGCGGGAGGCAAGGCGTACACTGTGGAAGGGACTGGTGAGCCAAAAAGGGACGAGCACAGTGATCTGGGAGTCGTGGCCTATTCAGATTGCAGAAGACGCTGCTGTTAAGAAAGCACCCTCTGCTCAGAGGGCCAAGGGTGCGACTGGGCAACCTTCAGCTGGACAGGTGCATCTCCAATACGTAGGAATAGACAGAGGTCATCCAGGAAAGACCTGTGAGAACCCTTCTCTCTAATGGTGTGGATCCTGTGACACACACGAGGGACCCATGAGGTTAATGAGGGTGTTGTATCGGCAGAAACGCTGCCAGCTTGGACTGAAGAGCACAGAGACAGAGAAAGGAAGGAAGGTTGTTGGAATTCTGGCATCCTGGAAGCAGGAAACCGGGTGATGGAGCTACTCGGCTTCACTCGGGTGCTACTTTTCTTTTAAGGTTTTTAAAAAAAGATTTTATTTATTTATTTTTAGAGAGAGGGGAAGGGAGGAAAAAAGAGAGGGGAGAAACATTCATGTGTGGTTGCCTCTCACACACCCCCTACTGGGGACCTGGCCCACAACCCAGGATGTGCCCCGACTGGGAATCAAACCAGAGACCTTTCTGTTCACAGGCTGGTGCTCAATCCCCTGAGCCACACCAGCCAGGGCGGCACAGGTGCTCCTCCTCAGGAGAGAGGACAAGTGCCTCCAGGGGCAGAGCCACAGGCCCAGAGGGTGGGGCTGTGGGCGCAGGGTGGCGAGTGAAGCTGCAGAGGAAACAGCTCGCTGTCCAGTTTCACGGGTCCCAGGCAGAGGAAAACTTTCCCCGGGGGGACCGTACCCACGCCTCACTCAAACCTGATTCAGACAATTTAGATCAGACTCAGGGCTTTTGAGCTGATGAGAATCACTTGAGACTTTGGAGGGGCAGTGTTGGGATGGGGTAAATGTATTTGCATATAACAGACACAAACTGCAGGGGCCAGAGGGCAGACTGCAGGGGACTGAATGGTGTCCCCCAAATAGACGTCCATCTCTAAAGCACTGAGTGTGCCCTTATTTGGAAAAAGGTCTTTGCAGTTGTAATTAAGCTAAGAATCTTGAGATTCTGGATGACTCAGGGGAGAGGCTAAATCCAGTAGCACATGTCCTTACAAGAGATAGACAAGAAGACACGGGGAGGGGGTGGAGAGAAGCCATTTGACTGCAGACGCAAAAATTGGAGAGATGCAGCCATGCTCCCAGGAATGCCAACAGCCACCAAGCTGGAAAGGCAGGAAAGGAAAGTGCCCTGGAGCCTCTGAGGGGCACACCCTGCTGATACCTTGACTTTGGACTTCTTCCTCCAGAACTGTGAGAATAAATTTCTATTGTTGCAGGCCACCAAGACCATGGCCATTTGTTACGGCAACCCCGGGAAGGTAGTACAGGGGGTGCTTTTCCCGGGGGGGGGGGGGGGGGGGGGGGGGGGGGGGGGGGGGGGGGGGGGGGGGGGGGGGGGGGGGGGGGGGGGGGGGGGGGAGGGGCGGGGGGCGGTGTGCTCTGCAAACAACCATGGGATCCTATGTAATAGTAACAGTGAAGCCCATTGTATCTTGTGCCTGTTTTATGAGCTGCCCATGTAACCATTCCTTTATTTAAAAAAGAGAAAAAAAGATGCATTTCAAAAGTGCAACAGCCCTGACTGGTATGGCTCAGTAGATTGAGCACCTGCCTGCCTGGGAACCAAAGGGTCACCAGTTCGATTCCCAGTCAGGGCACATACCTGGGTTGAGGGCTGGGTCCCCAGTGGGGGGCTCGTGAGAGGCAACCACACACTGATGTTTCTCTCCCTCTCTTTCCCCCTCCCATCCCCTCTGTCTAAAAAATAAATAACATATTTTTTTTCAAGTGCAACACACATATTCATTTGAAAAACAAAAAGAACAGAACAAAGATCATAAAAAGCCACATGCTCAGAGACATCTGCTGGAGACGCCACTTTCTGGCTTTCCGCCAGCTGCCCCACCCCACCCCCGCCTGCACCCTGTGGTCCTGAACTTCGGACACCCGGCCATGTCCCTGCCCCACTGTCCCAGGCACCAGTGATGCCCTAGCCCATCTGCCCCACCAGCACTTCCCAGGCCTCCCAGACTCCAGGCCAGCCACACCACATGTCCTTCTAGGGCCTTCCTTTCCTGTAGCGTTGGCCCTGGATCTGCCCCCACCCCGGGAACCAGAGTGGGCAGCCTGTGCCCCTATCCTCTTCCTGGCCCCAGGCCCCTTGGCCTCGGGGCAGCAGTAGAGTTTCCTGCCAAGAGCTGCCCAAACAGCCAGGGACGACCCTTCTGCAGCTAAACCACAACCCGAGCTCCCCCAGGAGAAGGAGGGTGAAGGGGAGTGGCCCTGCAGGCTGGCATCCCAAGTCTTCCAAGTGGGCGCTTTCCTCCCCTCACCTGAGAATACCTCCTGACTCTGCCTCCACCCAGCCCACCATCACCCAGCAGGCACTGAGCCCTGCACCTCCCTGTCCACTATAGGTCTGCCTCTGGGCACTGGCCTTGGCGCCAAGCCATGGTGAGTCTGGCCCCACACTGGTGCCATCCCTCTGTGGCCTCCCCGAGTCCCTTCTCAGGGCACCTAGATCCTGGCCCCTGCTCCCAGCCCCCTCAGGTTTCGCCAAGCAAAAGACAGAAGCTGGATCCTACCTCATGCCACACGCAATTATTATCTCAAAATGGATCAAAGACCTAAACACAGAAGTTAAAATTATGGAGATCTTTTTTTTAAAGATTTTATTTTTAGAGAGAGGGAAAGGGAGGGGGGAAAAGAGGAAAAGAAACATCAGTGTGTGGTTGCCTCTCATGTGGCCTCCACTGGGGACCTGGCCCGTATCCCAGGCATGTGCCCTGACTGGGAATTGAACCGGCGACTCTTTGGTTCGCAGCCCGTGCTCAATCCACTGAGCCACACCAGCCGGGGCAAAACTATGGAAATCTTGAAAGAAAGAAAACATGGGCATAAATCTTCATCGCTTTTGAAATAGGCAGTAACACCATAAGCACAAGCAGCCAAGGAAAAAAACAGATACACTGGGCCCATCACGATGAAAAACCTCTGGGCTTCGAAGGACACCATCAAGAACGTGAAAAGACAACCCACAGAGTCAGAGAAAATTTTTGCAAGTCACCTATCTGATAAGGGACTTGTGCCAAGAATACATAAGGAACACTTACAACTTGATCACGGGAAGATAAAAACCAAATTTTAAAAGGGACAAAGGGCCCTGACCAGTGTGGCTCAGTGGGTTGGGCGTTGTCCTGCAAACCAAAAGGTGGCCAGAGGATCTGGATAAAGATTTCTCAGAAGAAGATACACAATGGCCAAGAGGCACATGAGAACGTGCTCCACAGACCAGGCATCAGGAAGCACAACAGAAAACCAGCACGAGAGCTCACTTCACACCCACTAGACTGGATGTCCACAATCAACAAGGCAGATAATGGCTGGAAGTGTGGCTTGTGGCTGTGGGAATGCTGGATGGTGCAGTGCTTGGAAAACCACCTGGCAATCCTCCAAGACTTAGACAGAGAATGACCACAGGACCCAGCAGTTCCACGCCTTGGTGTCTGCCCGAGAGAGAAGAAGACGTGTGTCCACACAGAAGCTCGACACAATGCCACGCTCTCAGTGCGCTGTTCAGAACAGCCGGAAGGTGGGAACGACCCCAACGTCCGTCAGGTGGCGTATTAAAGGCACGATAGCATCGCTGCCACAAAGCCAAGTGCATACCTTAATCTGTTGCTGAAAAGCGCTCACCATCACCTGACCTGCTGGAAAAACGGCACCATCAGAGTTGCTGGACACCGGGTTTGCTACAACCCTCGGTTTGTAAAAAACGCACTATCAGGGAAGCACCGTAAAGCAAGCTGCACCTGTACCTTCAATGTCCAATCTAGGCAAACCCGTAGGGGCTGGAGTAGATCGGCATTTGCCGAGAGCCAGGTGGTGTAACCGTTCTGGAACTGTGTGTGGTAACGGTTTCACAAGCCTATTATACGCTAAAAACCACAGCATCTCTCTCCCTCCCTCCCTTTCTCTCCTCTCTTTCCCTCTCCTGGTCTCTCCCTCACACGGTCACCGCAGCCAATGAGAGTGGGGGCCAGAGTCGTGACTTAAACCATTTTTCTTTAGACACTTTCATACGCTTGTTCGTTGTGTTTTGAGCACATTTTACTTTTGACAGTAAAAGAGACCACAAGCCCTCTCCAAAGAAACCCGGTTACCTGCCAGCCTCCGCTCCTGCCAGCTGAGCTCTGGCCACCAGAGATGACGATCCATGCCATCACCCACTCACCCATGCAAGCACCCTGTAAATGCTGGCTGAGGGCCTGGGACCAGTGCCAGGGACACAGATAACGGAGCTCAGAGTCCAGGACAGGAGAGGGTAGGACATGCGAGGAGGGTACCAGGCACAATGGCCCGGAGCCTGCCAGGGAGGTGGGGTAGCCCCCCCAGCTGAGTTTGAAGACAGTCACGCTGCCCCACAGACACACTGGCACTCCTCCCGGCCTCTCTCCAACCTTGCCTTCTGCAGCCCTGCCCTCCAATCTGATCCTTACTGACTTGTCACGCTGCTCCCAGCCCTGAGGGGACAACCTTGAACTCTCTCTCCCACTGCCCAGGCCTTCCTTGCTGGCCCCACCCTCCACAGTCTGTGCTGTGCCTCAAGCCCTGATCCCACGGACAGGCCTCTGGCCCTGTGCACATAGCACCACTTGAGGGGCTGGGAGGTTCCTTTTTCACCAGTCACCCTTCCCACATTCACCCGCTCACCTAAAGCCCTCCCCCCACCCTGCCCTCAAACACCTGACTCAGCCTCTCCAGGCTCCCCTGGTATGGCACGCCGGGCTCTGGGGACCTAGGAGTTAGGACACCCCTTGCAGCTGAGCTGGCTGGCTACACACCCCAGTGGCCTCAGCCCCACAGGAATCTGCCCTGCAGAAAAGGCAAGGAGGGTGGGGAGGGGCTGAGGCCAGCAGGAAAACAAGAATGTTCCGGAAGGATCAATGACCACCCAGAGACAACTGGGGATTTTCAGGGGGAAAGCTGAGGATGATGATGTGTCCAGGGTGGGGCCTAAAGTATTGTGGGGGTTTGGGTGGGGCGAGGTCACTGAGGTGAGAGACTAAGAGGCTGGACTTTGGAGGAGAAGACCAGAAGTTCAATCTAGTAAGAGCAGGGGAGGGGGGGCTAGAGGGTAGGGGGTGACTACCAGTAAGGGTCAGAGGCCAGGAGACAGAATATAGAGCCCTCATGGGCCCAGTGAAAGACCAAGAGGGGGTGCACAGGGCTGGGCAGGGGATCCTGAGGGCAGAGCCAGCCTGGGAAAGGGGCTCCTCCGCACCTCCAGCCCCAAGCAGTCACTAGCTGGCTGACATCAGGGGCCATGCCTGCCCTTCCTGGGGTAGCCCGGCCCATCCAGGGACAGGATGGGCCAGGCTCTCAGGCTTCCAGTAGGTCCAAGGGGCAACAATAGTTGGCCATGCGACCCATAGCCTAGCCACTTCTAGCCTCTTCTGGGCCACTCCTGGGGCTTGGCCACTGTCTGGCCATGACCACAGGTACCCGCCCAGCCCCTCACCCATTCCCTTGGCTCAAGCCAGAAGCTGAGGAGACTCAGGGGTGCCTGGCATGCCCCAGAAGTTCCCCCTACTCCTGGGGGGCACAGGGAGCCCCCAGAACCTGCTCTCCTGCTTGGCAACTCTCAGCTACCCTCGGACCAGGGCCACACAGGGAGCTGCACTGGGACTCTGGCGAGTCCTCTGCAGGCGGGTACCCCGGCACCCACAGGCAGAAGGAACAGGCAAGAGTCACCCACCAAGCCTAGGAAGTGGACATGGGGCAAGGCACCCCAATGTGTCCAACACAACCCTGGCGACCAGGGACGTGGGGGTCAGCCTAGGGCAGGCTCTGTCCACACACAGCCCTGTGCCTGGACCAGACCAAGGGTTCTGGAGCAGAGCACTGTGTAGGCTGCTCCATGTCCCCACCTTAAACGGTGTGGCCAGCTCATAAAGAGCTCTGTCCTATGGTTTGCCAGGACAGCTGTGGCCCAAGTGGGCAGCTGCTTCCCTGTCCTGTGCCCATCCAGGGGTGCCCTTCCTCCCTGTGGGTGCAGTGGTTGGACTCAGAGCCCACTGTCGCAGGAGTACCTGTACCTGGCCCAGGTGAACTGGTCACAGAGGTAAACAGTTGGCCACCATGCTGTCAAGGAGAAGCTCACACACAGCACACCCAAATCGCTCAGGACCCTGTGAAAGCTGTTTGTAAAGGATCCCCAGGGACAGAGATGAGCCCTGGGCCCAGCAGAGCTGCCCCCTGCCTCCTTGAGGTCAGTGGGTGGAGAGGGTTCCACAGGCCCCAGGCAAGGCCCCAGCAGGACGGCTCTCCCTGAGCTGCCCTTGGGGGCAGAGCCAGTAAAACCAGCCATGTGAAGCTGGAACCTTCTCTGGTCGGCTCTGCCCAGGGCCCACTTCAACCCTCTCCACCAGCTTACTCCCAGGCCTGTAAGCCCCTGGGGGTGGGAAGCCAGGGCTGAGCAGTGAGGGTCTGGGCCGGTGCAGAGAGGCCCCAGGGGCGTGTAGCAGGAGAAGAGGGTCTGCCAAAAGCCACAGAGTAGTTTCCTCTAAAGAGGAAGAGGGGGCTGCCCAGACTTCCCCAGCCCACAGCTGCCACCCAGGGGACAGAGAAGGAATGTAATGGGGGTCCCTGCCAAGGAAGGGGAGCAGCCTAGGCGCTGGCCACTTTGGGAGGTGAGGAGAGGCCACAACTATGCGACCCACTGCCAAGAGGTGGCAGCCGCCCCTGCCCCATGTGGGCGCTGAGGGGCAGGGAACAGCTCAGCCTTGACCCACGCGTCTGCTGAGCATTGACTCGGGACACTGGACACTGGCCGGGAGGAGCCCCTGCTGCTGTGCGACCCACCCCACCTACCGTGCTGAGCGATGTCCTATTAAGGACATGCCGCGGGGGCTGCATGGAGAGCGCCGGCCGGGCTCTTCCCTAGACGCCGGGGCCGCGGGGATGAGCGAGGCGGGTGGGGGACTGGGCTCTGTCTGGGCCGCGATGGGGACAGCCACTGCGGACAAGGTGTCACAGGCCAGGCTGTCAGGCGTGGAGGACCTGCCAGGGCCAGTGGCGCCGTACCTTTGTACCGCTCCCGCACCTCCTCGTAGGCCTGGATGAAGTCCTGTTCGTCGGGTGGTGGGCCGAGTGGCAGCAGGGCGGCCATGCCGGCGGGCACGGGACGCGGCGGGGCGCTGCGGTGCAGAGGGAGCCTCCAGCCCCGGGCAGCCACTCTGTCCCTGCGGCCACTCTGTCCCTGCGGCCGCGAGCGACACTTAAAGGGGCCGCCCCCGCCCCGCCCCACACCCAGGATGCCCCACGGGAGGGGCGGGGCGGGGCCAGGGCCCAGCCGGCCTCGGGGAGCTTCGGCCGCACCTCCGGGCGCCTCCCAGAGTTGGCTTAGCTGGAGCGGGCTCCACGGTCCTGCGTCTGTGTTCCACCGCGCGCGCCGGCGAGAGCACACCATGTCCCTCTCCTGACCAGGTCACGGGCCCGCCAATAGCCTGAATTCTTTGCGTCCGGCTCCCAGCTCCGCAGCAGACCCCTCCCTCGCCAACCCCAACCTCCCTGCCGGATCCAGCGACCTCACCTGGCCACCCCGGGCGCACCCCTCCCTCCTCCCTCCTCTCTAAAACGCTTCCCGTGCAACCTAGGAGCCAGAGTTGGTATTGTCAACGCAAAAAGGACTCTTAAAACAAAAGGAAAAAATGTATGTACTATAACGGGACTGAAGTAGGAACTTTTCAGAAGAAATAAAATGCTTAATGCAAATACCGGATATTCTTTAAGGGGACTAAATGGTAATGGAAAAATGTAATAAAGATTATATAAAAAACCAAACCAAACCGAAAGAGGCCGTTCTTTTGCCCCCATCAGATTGGAAAGACCCTTCTCTCAGCACTGGCAAATGGCCTCCTGTCTAGAACGTCCCTGGCTTTATTCCTCTCCAACCTTACGTGCCACATACCTGTGGCCAGGAGCCCCTCTTCCAGGAGTCAATACTAGGAAAGTCAGCAGCCCATGCACAAAGGCCCTGCCCTGGGCTGGCCGCAGCACCGCTCAGAGCCCACTGCAGGGCAGGGTGACAATGAGGAAGGCTAGGGCTCCGAAGGACATTCCCAGTTGCTTCCACATGGGGAAAAAGGGCTGCTTTTAAAACTCACATGTGATATGGGACAAAGTCTGTCTGGCTATGGGCCCCATCCACCCGGCCACAGGTGACAAGCCTTCACTCTGTCCTGCTGTCCTGCTCCTCTGTGTTTCCACCTACCAAGTCCCTCGCCGCCCACAACACGTCCTTGCTGTGGAGTCAACCAGCCTGTCTCTCCCCATGTGCCTCAGGCCACCCTCCCAGCCTTCACAGGGGCCAGTCTGCCCTCCAGATGCCTCACCATTGTCCAGTCCTAGTGGGGGGGGGATGGTCAGCACTCAGCCTGGGCACAAAAACCCTCAACGGGCTCCTCCCTTGCCCGGCACATCCTGGGGCGGCGTCCAGCCCTAGGTCACCCACTTCTCAAAGGGATGGGCCACTGTCCAGCCGCCAGCCCTGCACTGTCAGAGGCCTCTCCCTGGCCTTTCCCACCCTCCTCCCCAGAAAGGCAACTACTGAGCCAGGCAGGGCTGTGGCTCAGGGATGGGCTCGGGCTCTCACCAACCAGGTGGGCCCAACTGACCTCTCCTAGGTGCTTCCACTGCACCCATGGTGGCAGCCAAGACTGGGGAGCCTAGAAAGCAGCTCTGCCCCAGGAGTCCAAGAAAGTATCACCATGGCATTTGGGCACTGGGACCTGTCCTGAGGCCCTTGATGGTGCCACCACAACAAGCAATACGGCAGGCCTCATGCAGCAGGCAGAGTGGGGCCAGCAGGTGGCGCTGTGTGGCCGGCCATCACCCAGGGTGGGAGAGGCCCTCTCTGACCCACAGATGTCTCACCTCTCCCCCCGGTGCTACACCTGCAGGGAGCACACAGCAACAGCCGGGTCAACCAGCTCCTGCTTGCAAACTGAAAGACAAGGTCCTTCTGCATTACCTGCAATTCGGATGACTGCCCGCTCAGCAGGGTCCAAGACACCGCCATTGCCCCCAGAGCCACCTCCACTCCTCCGGCTCCGCTGTGTCTTTCCCAGGTTCCAGGGCAGTGTGTCCCCAGGGCTGGGTGAGCTGCTGCTTCCATTGGAGCCATCCTCAGCCAATGCCCGAATCTCATGGTCCTCACCGAACATGGCTTCCTGGAGAGGGAGCAGGAGGGGTTCACATCTCTTCGGGGCTGCACACTGACCCTTCACCTTAACTGACATTGGCCCCACCCATCCACCCTATCAGCTGAACACTGATGCCCACCCGCCTCCTAAGTCCCACCTCATGCACATACTGACCACCCACCCTCTGCACCCAGACATGGAAGACCCTCTTCCACCACCCAAGCTGGCCTCACCCTCTCCAGATCATCCCTCAGGCACCACAGAGTGACCCCCCAAGCACTGACCCCACTCACCCCAGTCTATCGCTGGGACATTGACTACCCCCATTGTTACCCCTCCTCTTAGTCACCCAAACACTGAGCCCTCTGTGCTGTCACCCAGGGGCTCACTCCATCAGAGGACACGGACCCCACCCTCTGCCCCATCACTCAGACACTGCCCTCCATCCCCAGCACCCCAAACCTGGACCCTGTCTCCTCTAATCCTCTAATCATCCCTGACGGTCTCCCCTCTCCTCCAGGACCCTAACCCCATCCCCTGGACAATGGCGCTGTACCTCCAAGCTATCTCAGCCTCTAGGACTCCTAGGGCCCACCCCAGCCCCAGCCCCAGCTTCGCCAGTCCCACCGTGGTCTCCGCAGTGTACGCCTATAAATAGCTGGAGCCGCAGTGCCGTGGGCCGCACGAGCTCGCTGCGGCAAGGCTGGGAGCCCGGGCCGCCGCTCCAACAGCCCACTCTGAGTGCACACACACCCGCACCGCCGGCGCTGCCAGAGCGCACGCACACCCACTCGTGCACACTCCTCAGCTCCCCATCCCCAAGAGCGCTGGCGTGCGGGAGGTGAATGGAGCTCTGTCCCAGCGGGGGTGGGGTGGCGTGGGGGCACAATGTGGGCTCTGTGCCTCGGCCCTCAGGCTAAGGGCTGGGAAGGAGACAGGGGGCACCGACCTGGGGGCCACTTCTCGCCGACTTCCATAGCCTCCTCCACCGGCCGCCAGTGCTTCAGCCCCACGCCCTACGGCCAGCCGAGCCTCCCCAACAATCTTTCCTGCCCACACCCCGGGCACCGCCCGACCAGTTCCGCAGTCTCCGGCCCTCCGAGGTGGTGTCCTCCGGAGGGAGGATGTGCGGCGACGCAGCCCCTAGTTCCCGAACGCCTGCGGGCGGATACCGCCCAGCCCACCCGAAGCTCCCGCACGCTGCGCGCCTCTCCATTCCGGCCCCGGTCATACGTGCCTGGTGGCTCAGCTCGGCTAGGCTCGGCACCCGCAGCCAGACTGCTTGGACCCGGAGAGCCGCGGAGGCGAGGCAGGCGGGGCGAGCCCGGAGCCCCGCCCCGGCTCCAAACCGAGCACCGCCCGTAGAATCCAGACGCCCGAGAGCGTGCGGGGAAGGGGCTCACAGAGGCGGAGGGGCTGGAGCACTAGTGTGGCTCGACCTCAGCGCTCCCACTGCGCACCCGCCTATCGCCAGGCACGCCCTGCCACCTCCCCGCGCATTCAGGGCGGGTCGGTCGGCAAGGAGACGTTGATGAGGGCGCGTGCATGACACTAAGGCTACGTGGGGTCGCTCGGGTGCGCGCTGGGTCGGGCCTGGACAGGAGGCCCAGGACCTCCCCAAAGGAGCAGCGGGGACTGCCTCTCGGCTCCTGCCACTAGCTACGCCAAGGTCCCTCCCGCCTTGCGACACAGGTCGGACTCCGAGCTCCAAGCAGGTTCCTCCGCCCGGTTTCATGTTTATTCAAATTACAGCGTCGGCTTGGGCAAAGTCCTGCCTCGGCAAGCGGGGTCCGGCCGTCTGCCCTCCTCTTGGGCTCTGCTGACCCCTGGTGGTTGGGTCCGGCCCCTGAGGGGACCGGGACCCTGCCCTCCTCCTCCCACTGCGAGTTCCTGCACCGCAACAGGAGATAGGGGCGCAACAGGAGGCGGGAGCTCAGGCAGCGGAGGGATCTGTAAGGCTGCGTGGAGGTGGAGCCTGGGGAGCAGGAGGCCAGAGACAGGGCCGAGAGGGGCCTCTAGGGTTAGGTGGCAGGGGAGTGGGCCAAAAGTCTAGAGGGGTTCCCAGGAGGAGCCTGGGGTATGTGTTCGCACGTGATGAGGTGGGTGGGCAGTGCCTGGGTGTCATGAAAGATGACGAAGATGTTGGGGTGGTGGAGGCAGTCCACAGCGCTGTCGTAACGGGGGAGCACATGGCCCGGGGCTCGCTGAGGGGGTGCCCGCAGCTCGCGGTTTCCCAGTCCGTAGTCGCCGGTCAGCACCCGCGCCACAAACACTGCCTTGTGGCCGTCGGCATTGGGGGGTGAGTAGCGGTCTTGCACCGACAGGGAAGCGCGCTTGGCGAAGTACACGCCCTTCCCGTACAGCGTGCCTGTGGGCGGGACGGCTGGGGTCAGGGTCGCCCAGGGCGGCAGAGCCCACGCCCCTACCCTACCCAGGCCTCACCGTTGCGGCCGCAGAAGCTGCGATTGAAGCCATACGCGCAGATGTCCGGGACGGCGGGCGCGGACGTGCCGTGGTACAAAACGTGCTCGACCGGGCGCCGCTCACAGCGCTGCTCCAGGCGTTCTCTGTGCAGCTCGTACTGCTGCTGCAGCAGCGGGTGCAGCAAGCGTTCCACCTGCCAGGCGATGACAGGGCTGTTTGCACACACCGCTGCCCCCGCCCCAAGGTCTCTGGGCGGAAAGGACAGAGCTGAGCCAGGAAATCAAGAGCCCTGTGTTGGAGGTCAGGGCCTGGGGAGACAGACGGCACAGCTCCAATCGTGCTCTGTCCAGCAGCAGACATTAGGCGGGCATTAGTGACCTAGATGGGGCTCCTAGTGGCACTGGAGGGCTTCCAGGGAGGCCTGCAGGTGAGCAAACCCAACCACTCACGGGATCTTGGCACCCACAGCCGGGCCTCTGTAGAGAAAAGCTGAGCCAAGTGCCCACTCTGCCCACAGGGCTTCACTCCCAACACTAAGAGACACACCTGGACTCTCCGTGCTGGGAAGGCCAGGTGAGCAGCCGAACCGTGGACCAGCTTGTGGGACCCACACAGAGCTTCTAAGGAAATTCTAACTAGTCTCTGCAGAGGGATGTTATGTCCATAAAACTAGCTAATGTGACAAAGAAATACTCTGAAAATTAGCAAGTTCCCACATTAAGAATGGAATTGGTGAACAACTAATTTATAAATACATTAAAAAAATTTTTTTTAGCCCTGGCTGGTGTGCTTCAGTGGATTAAGTGCTGTCCTATGAACCAAAGGGTCCCCAGTTCGATTCCCAGTCAGGGCACATGCCTGGGTTGTGGGCCAGGTCCCCAGTAAAGGGCACACAAGAGGTAATCACACATTGATGTTTCCCTCTTTCTCCCTTCCCCTCTCTAATAAATAAATAAAACATTAAAAAAAAATAAGCCACAATGAGATACCACTTCACACAGGTCAGAATGGCCGTCATAAACGAATCAACAAACAACACATGCTGGCGAGAATGGGGAGAAAAGGGAACCCTAGTGCACTGTTGGTGGGAATGCAGACTGGTGCAGCCACTGTGGAAA
>VMDR010005870.1:0-48676 GCA_007922815.1 Macrotus californicus | reverse complement strand
TGCCACTATCAGCATCAGTCACTAAGTTTCCACTTTCAAAAACTGGAGTCAGCCCTGAATAGATAAAAAAACAAGACCCTTATATATGCTGCCTATATGAGACTCACTTCAGATCTAAAGGCACACAAACTGAAAGGGATGGAAAAAGATATTTCATGAAAATGGAAACAATAACAACAACAAAAAGCTGAGATAGCAACACATAATACCAGACAAAATAGACTTTAAAACAAGAGACAAAGAAGGATCCAGCAATTCCACTTCTGGACACTTATCTGAAGAAAATAAAACTCTTAATTCGGAAAGATATATGCGCCTCTATGTTTACTGCCGCATTATTTACAATAGCCATGATATGGAAGCAACCTAGGTGTTTATCAATAGACGAATGGATACTGGATGGATACACACACACAGGAATATAATTCAGACATGAAAAAGAATGAAATCTTGCCATTTGCAACAATATGGACAGACCCAGATGGTATTAGGCTAAATGAAATAAGTCAGAGAAAGCCAATTACTGTATCATTTCACTTATATGTAGAATCTAAAAAAACTAAACAAATGAACAAAGGACTCATAGATATAGAAAAACTGATCAAGTTGCCAGAGAGGTGGGGGCATGGGCAAAAAGGTGAAGGAGATTAAGAGGTACAAATTTGTAACATAAGTAAGTCACAGGGAAGTAAAGTACAGCAGAGGGAGTACAGTCAATAATACCACAGTAACTTTGTACGGTGACAGATGGTTACTGGACTTTCCGTGGTGATCACTCTGTAAGGTATATAACTATACTGTATGCATATACCAACTAATGTAATATTGTAGAGCTTTACATTGAAAGAAAAATGAGGTCACCCAAGTCTTCTGGACCCTACCCACTAGGTTGAACTTTGAGTCAAATAGCCTAGCTAAAAAAAAAGGGCCGTACGGGCAGGACAACAAATTGTTCTATAGAATTCTGTCCTAGTCTATCAACAGTCAATATCTAAGTCATAAACACAGATAACTGTTCTGCTACAAGCTACAATGTGCAGACAGAAAACTACATTATTACTACAAGTTATAAATGAAATGGCACATCCCAATAATCTTTTCACTACAGAATTCTGGAAACCTCTAAAAGTCAAAAGCAGCATAACATAAGCTTTACATAAAATGCAACAGCTTGAAAAAAAAAACAAAACTCTGCAATCTGAGAACTCGGTTACAATATTTTAAGTTTATGGGTTAAGGATAACTACCCTCACTTTACAAACAGAAAAAAGACTCTCAAGAAAATAACTTTATCTACTTTTTTAATCATCGCGTCATCAAGTATAATAACAGAACCTCAGTTCCTGAACGTATTTTGTTCCGGGAGGCTGTTCGAGAAGCGATTTGTTGGAAACCCGCATCTCCTTGGTGCCTGCGAGACATTGCGCCTGATCACACAGCTTCCAGCACGAAAGGCTGTGCGGCGGAGCACCGGAGTCTGGGGGACAACCCAGGCATTCTTCCCCGAACGACCCAGTCAGCAGCCGGATTCTTGAGAACGGGACCCCTGAGAACTGCGGGTGGACCCTCTGAGCACTTCCGCCAAGCACTACTAAGCTGCTTATCTTCGTATCTCGCTCCCTATTTACAGACCCCGCGAGGTAAACGCTATTATCTCCCTTCTACACATTAGTAAACAGTCTTAGAAATCAACTAATTCGCCAAAATCATAAACTGTAAGTCACAGCACCAGGATTTGAGCTCACATTTGTTCAGTTTTGTACATTCAACTAATTCGCTGCACTGCCAACCTCCTTGTTGTCAACCAATGATTTCGAATAAATACAAGTTAAGGCCACCTAACTCCTACTGGGCAGTGTGTCTGTGTTGGGGGCAGGGAAGTGTCAAATTCTGGTGGCCCTTAAAATCCAGAAGAAGTGTAAAAGTGACTCCACAGGTGACAGGCAGGGCCCTGACACCACCTCTTCACCAGGATCACGGCCTAAGAACATCTGTACGACGCACATTCTTTTCTAAAGACACTTCCCCTGTCCGTTCACTCATTTCATCTTCCTCAAGATCATGGCCACGTTCACGTTCACACAGACATGCAGGTGGCTGGCAAGTTCCACTGACCCGGACTTAGGACGGAAGAACAAGGTTACATCCAACATGCTTTCTCACAGGTGTCACTCACGCCGCGGCCCGCACACGGCCACTGCGCCCACTCTCCAGAGGGAGGCCGGGGCCGCGGTGGCGGAGCTACGGAAGATCCCAGGTCCGGCCAGCGGGGACCTGAGCCACCCCAGGGACACCAGACTCCAAATCCTGCGGTTCTTCCCTTACTCAACTCTGAGAGGCGGCCAAGAAAAACTTTAACGCCCGGCCCAGGGGTTTCCCGAGGACCTCCCAAGAACACCAGGAAGTACACCCTCCCGCAGAGACTGCTCACTCCCAGCCCGGAGCCCTGGGGCTCCCGGGCAGCGGAGCGGACTCCCTCGACAGGCTCGCAGCCCGGCAACCGCCCGCAGGCTCAGGGTCGTCTCGGGGCGCCCTCTGCGGCCCACAGCCCCGGACCCCTGAACGGCCAAGGGTCCGCTCAGTACCTGTTGAAACCCCAGGAAGGCACGTCACCTCCCCAGGGAGTATTTGGGGCGAGGACACTCAGTGGGCACGCTGCCAGTGTCAGAACAAAAATGCGCCCGTAGGGCACCAACCGCGACCCCCCTCAACGCAAATCGCTCAGGGGTGGAAGGGCAGGAGCTTCCCAGTAACCTCCGCCCCAGGCGGGGGCCCGCCCCGCGCGTCACGTGAGAAAAAAAAAACTACCGGTAACCAACGAAACAAGAACTCCTATCTCAGGAGTGAGGGCAGAAGTGAACGTCAAGAGCATCAGCTTGGGGTACGGAGAGGGTAAGGGGGGAGGGAGGGACAAGGACGCAGGTTGCTAGTTACCGGGGGCGCCGTCGCTCTCTGCTTCCGCCGCCTCCTCGGAGATCCTGCTACTTGCTCTTCCGCTCGCACCGACCAGGCGCGCGCCAGGCCTCGACTCCGCCCCCGAGCGCCGAGGAGCCTTCTGGGGGCTGTAGTCCCGGGCCACGCTGGCTGCCTCCCGGTCACGTGGCGGGAGGGGCTGGCAAAATGTAGACGTGAGGAAGGTGTTTACGTTCCTCTGTCTGTTCGGCCCTTCCCCCTTCACTTCACATCACACTTGGTCATACCATCCCTCTTCTTCATAGCCAGGTTTCTTGAAAAAAGTAGTCTAAACTCGCTGTCTCCACCTCCTCCTTCCTAATCTGCGCTGCAGCTTCTGCCGCCACAGAAAATGCCCTTGTTACCTTCAGTGCCCTTGTTGCCGAATTCATCAGAGGTAGTTTCAGGTCCTTTAACTTAAGCGTTAGGCACCATTTGACGTTGTTGGACATTCTTAATCACTTCTTTTCTGTCACTAGTCAGGTGTTCCTTCTTCCTCTCCATCTCCAAGAATTGTTTTTCTAACCCACCTCTTATTCAGGGTTCGGCACAGATAACACACGTTTTTCCTTACACAATCTTTCATTACAAAATCATAATCATGTAATTCTGTAACATAACAATATCACACTCAAGCACACCATATCACATTTCAGGTGAAATATTCAAATTAAAACTGTAAATTATTACACCCATATTATTACCCTATAAACAGCACTCAAGCAGGCGTTACTTCTGCGGGACCCTGTATATTAGCGTTCTCCAGAGTTCTTAGTATTGCGGTGAAGACGGGAGGCTCTTTGTTTGTATTTCCAACTTCATGGACTGACCCCTTCAGCACAAGCATTTCAAATGTAGCAAGTTCAAATGTTCACTCCAACCTTCAACCTAGATTCCTCCCTCTCACTCACTTTCTCTACGACCCATGCCCAAATAATCACGAAATCTTGTAGAATTTATCTCCCAAGTAGTTCTTGAACCTCTTCACACCCCACTGCCAGTGAATTAACTCAGACCTGCATTATTTCTTACTTGATAACTGCGATGTCTTCCTCACTGGTCTCAGCACCTCTATGGAATCCTCCCTACTACCATCAAAGCCCTTTATGCAGAGGAAAAGTTTAATCATGTCACCCTTTGAGTAGAGTCTTTTATTTGATTAAATCTGGGGAGAGGAATAGAGGTGAGTCCTTTGGGGTGGCTTTTGCAACATGTGGAAGCCACCCCTACTACCCCCACCCCCGTATTGTGGTTGGAGGGTTCAGAGAAAGGAAATGTATAGCACACCTTATTGTGAGATTGGTAGGCATGGCCATTAAAAAAAAAAATCCCCCGATGATTCAATTATTCACCAAGGATGTATTTTGTTGCCTACTATATAGGTACCAGGCATGTTCTGGGTAAAATAGCAAACAAGGCAGCCCTCGCCCTTGGGAAGTTTACAGTCTCTTGGAATAGGCAGATATTAATCAAATGACTCTATACCAAAAACAAAACCAACAATAACAACAAAACCTACAATTACCAGCTGTGATAAGAATTATACAAGAAAAGTAATCAGTCCCCTTCCCTTTCCCATTGCCACCTGTCCCAGCCCAGGAACAGGTTTGCGCTCCTCAGCCTATTAAACACAGCCTGTCAGGAGCTAAGCTCCTTCCACTCTCTCCCTTACACATCTAGATTATCAAACTGCTGTATTGCATTTGCTCTCTCACTTTTGCACAAACTGTCCATCTATTTGGAAAACCCTTCCCTTTCCCCCTTGACTAACTTTACCCTATGTTACTCTCCTTCAAAGTAAACTCAGTAGAACACAGGCCTCATAGAAGGATTTTCTGAGGATTGGATTGAGTCAGGTGATAACTCCCAGTCGAGCAAAGGTGAGCTGAGTAGGCGAGGCAAGAACAGTTGCCTGTGGGCTACGGAGAGAAGGGCTGTGTTGCCAGTTTAGAGGTATGGGGCCTGAGCCAATGTACCCATCATCCAAAACAGATTATTACCTCCCCCGGGAAGCCTTTGCTGAGCTCTGGCAGGATGAACTATTGACTCTTTCCTGGGTACTCACTGCGCCCATGTTGACCTTTCTTCCATTGATATACCAGAGCCAGCTCATACCAACATTGAAAAGCAAAGTTAAACTCTCAGGAATTTTGCAGGTCAGTTCTTAAACCATTGGTAGCTTGAAATCAGCTGTGATGGATGTATTTACACCACATGGAAATCAGCAAATGACAAATTAAGGCTTTTTTTTTTTGAGAGTCAGTTTACCAGGACACCACTGCCTTTGTCATAACACCCATCCCTTCATTGTATTGTGGTGATGAATCTCCTACTAGTTGAGTTCCTTATAACCATTTCATTTAGCAAATATTTATTGATATTTATTACTATGCACCAGAGACTAGCAAGATGAGTAAGGGGTATATAGTGGAGTACAAACAAGCATGGTCCCTACTGTTATGGAGCTTACAATCTAGCAGATAAGACAGGAAATAAACAGAGAACTCTATACTTATAAACTGAGCCAGGCTGCTTTATGATAGAACATCCTGGCAATGAGGAGTGATGGGCACTACTTTAAGAGAAGGCCTCTCTGAGGCAATAACCTTTCCACTGAGCACCAAAGGATTAGAACAAGATAGTCAAGAGGAGAACTGGGGGAAAGTATTCCAGTCAAAGGGATCCGACCATACAAAGAAACAGCTGGGTTGTTTGAAAGAGAATGGTCACTTTTGCTGGGGTGGTGTGAGCATTAATTTTATGTGTCAGCGTAACTGGGCCCCATTGGCTCCCATGGCTCTCAGGCCTTCAAACTCAGACTGGCATTATACCACCAGCTCTCCTGGGCCTTCAGCTTGCAGACAACAGATTGTGCAACTTCTCAATCTCCATAATTGCATATATATTTTATATATAGCTTACTTAGATAAACATATAATGTCTGTCTGAAAAAAGGCCAACCATTGTTAATATAATGAGAATGGTTTGCATGACATCGATGTAACCTGGCAGCCAAGGGGAATGGACTGGAATGCACATGCATGAACGACAATTTCACTGTACTAGTCACTGGGAGCGGTAGACACCATTGAGTGAGCATGTGTACTGTGTGGCCATTGCATTCAAAATGACTGAATGAGTAGAGCAAGGAATCTGCATCAAATTTTGCATTAAGCTTGAACATTCCTTCACAGAAACTATTCGGGAGGATTCAGAAGGCCACAGCTATGGGCAACTGGTGATTGCCAGCTTTATCATGACAACGTGCCTGCTCGTGCATCATGTCTTGTACAGAGTTGTCTGGCAAAATATCATACCACCCAGGTGACTCAGACCCCCTACAGCCCAGATTTGGCACCCTGCAACTTCTGGCTTTTCTCAAAACTGGTTGAAAGGGAAGAGATTTCATATCGTTAATGAGATTCAGGAAAATAAGATGGAGTAGCTGATGGCAATTGGGAGAACTGTATGAGGTTCCAAGGTGCCTACTTGAAAGGGGACTAAAGCATCATTGTCCTGTGTACAATGTTTCTTGTATCTTATATCTTCTTCAATAAATGTCTCTATTTTTCATAGTACGTGGCTGAATACTTTCCGGACAGACCTACGCACATATAAGGGATATATGTACTCTATTGGTTCTATTTCTCTGGAGAACCCTAATACAGATAGCAAGAGTGTGAATTAAGTGATGCAGAGGACATGAAGTAATTAGAGCCAGGTGTGCACAGCCCTAAGGCCACAGTGAGGACCCTGGATTAAATGAGAGCAACCAAGGGGGCGGTGTGGTCTGATCCACATTTTAGTACAGTCACTCCCACTTTTGTTTGGAAGGCCAGAGCAGAAGTGGGAGCCCATTCATTGCAGTGGTCTAGGTGAGAAATAACGACACCGAGTGCTGGTGCTAAAACAAAGTGGTGGATTTGACAAATATTTTGCAGAGCCAACAGGACTTGCTGATGATTGAATGTAGGGGATAATGGGCTGGCTGGTGAGGGAAAGAGGACCCAAGGGCAGAAATTGTTTATATTCATCTCCATATCTTCAGCCCCTAGAATAAAGCCTGGCACATTGCAGGTGTCCAATAGCTGCGTTGAGTGAATGTACCCATTCAATGTGCTGAGCTCTGTGCCCTATCACAGCCACCTTGCTTCATTCATACACAGCCTCCTCTAGCCCTTACAGCACCTTCACGCAAATTAGAAAAAAAGTACCCCTCCCGCCAGGTAGACCCGGCCCATCACCAAGGTGCACAGACCAATGAGCAAACATGGGCTACATTTGACCCTCCCGATCCCTTCAGTTGGCATCTTTGTGCAGTGCAGTCTGCATAACCACATATGGTAGCCCTGGCTTAACAGCCCTGGGAGATGGTTCTGTGGCATTAAGCCCTGTATGCATGGGGAGCATTTGAGTTCCAGGGGAAGGACGCTGCCTGCCTGGGGACACTAGGCTGGCTGCTGTGGCTGAGATTCAAATCTGCCCTCTGAGTCCCTGTGGGCTCTTTAGCCTTGGAGCCGCATTGTCTCTCCCAAATCACTCAGCCCATCAATAAAAGCTAAATTCAAAATGGTGACTTTGCTTCCTTGAGTTTCTCATCTGTCTCAGTTACTATTGTTAGAGTATTTCACATTTACATAGTAGCCAATATGTGCTCAGTCCCTTACAAAAGGCAATAAAGGAACATGAAACCAAAGGATCTTTAAAAAAAAAAGAATAAATAAGGAATGGCTGGCTTACAGGGAGTTTAGCTCTTGGATAAAAATGAACTATGGTATATTGGTTTAAAGGGATGCTATAAACAATACAGAAAAAAGAATGCCCAAGTGCAAACTGTTTTTCCTTTGCACACCTGACCATGAGAGTCAAGGGCTTAAGGAGGAGAAAGAAGTGCCCTGCGGGAGGAAAAGATTCTCCCTTTGGTAAGCAATAGCATTTAACACTTAACAAGTGCTTCAGGTGTGCCCAAAACTGTGCTAAGCCCTTTACATGCCTGATCTGACTCAACCCTTGCACAACTCTATTATTACCATCATTTTACACTGGAGAAAGCTGAGGCCCAAGGCTATGCAGCTAACAAGCGACAAATCTCAGATTTGAACCAACACAGCCTGGCCTACAGCCTGGGCTCTCACCTCTAAATTATACCACCTCTCATGTCAGCTCACCTGTTTTAATAGTGTGACCCTTTTGAGTCCTAGCATAATTAACAGAGGATGTCTGGGTCTCAGGCTCTTAGGGATTCCATGTCACCTGCCTGCTCTGTGATTAGGGCATGGTCATCTCAGCCTAGCTTCAAAGTAGACAATTTGAATAAGGCGTGACAGAAAAACCCTGCTGGGGGACATTTCACAGTCTCATCAAAATTTTAATATTCTCCCAATATAATACAGTAATTACTCAGATGGCATGGAAGATGGAGAAGAAAATGCTACCAGGAGAGAGACTAAATGAGCCTGCCCCTTGGAAATGTGGGTCCTGATTGGTCCCTTCTGACTTGAGATTTCTTTTCTTTTGTGACTTTCAGCCAATAAGCACAGAAGTATCCAAATTTTATCCAGCTTTTGGGTACTTGGACCCTTCCCTCATAAAGTGCTACTATCTGGAATTGTATGGGTCTCGGGCATCAACTGGAGGGAATGTAAGACTCTTTAGGACGATTGGAGGGCAGGGGACCAATGGACAGTTCCTATTTACTTCAGGAAAAGCAGGAGAGAGAAGTCATGAGCAGCAGTGACTCCAGACCCCCAAGCCTAAGTTAGGAGCTAGAAAACTCTCTCAGCTCTAGTTGAAGCTACCTTAAAGTGGGCATGGACTCAACCATTGTTTTGGTTTACTCTCTGGGTTGTGAGGGCACAGCATCTGATGCTCTTATCCAGCTGTGTGCTGTGCCAGCACACCCCCCCCACCACCACCATACACACTCATACTCCCCTCCATTGGCTTTCCTGCCCCAAGTCTACTCTAATCACCTCTTGATGTCAGCACATGTGTGGCTAAACTATCTAATGCCGCAATGCCTCTGTGGAGGGAAAGCCTTGGTAATATTAAAGAGATAACCAAAAACTAGTGCTGTAACTTCTGTTACTTTGAATCTCACAGCTCAGCTCAGGCTGTACAAGTCAGTTATCTAGACCTAGGCTGTGGGTTCCAACACAGCATCATCTCTGCCCTGATTTGACATCCTCAACACCTGCCTCAGGATGTGTGGCCAGCCACACCTCTTGCCCCAAGGTGCCACCAGAAGCCTCTGAAATGCATCCAAAGCTGTGCTGAGTGCTGACCTACAAGGCAAAGTGGACCTGGAAAATTTCTACTATTATAAAATGTAGAACTTTGGGTTATTCACTAAACTTTGGATTCCTCATCTGTAAAAATGGACACCCACCAAGCGCACCTACCTCACTGGGCAATCATGAAGATTAAGTCACATAATGGATGAGAAATGGTTTGGTAAACTACAGAGAGCTAACAAGGAGAAGAACACACACATTACACAAAGTTTTGTCCGTAAGGGACAGAGCTGAGTAGGGAACAAACAGATTTTTTAAATTGCAATACTAATTCTTTTTCCTTAAGGGAGTAATAGAAGCAGAGTGACTCTTCTTCAAAATTTCCTTCCCAGCACACAAGCCCTCAGCCCCAGCCTCCTTGCCATGGCCCCACTGCACTCAAAAAGTCATGTTCCCTTGTAAAAAGTACCTAGTAGACTGACTTATATATAGTAGAAAATTGCTAAATATTCATTAAACAATCATCTCTTCTACTGAACAACAGAACATCAAGAATTTGGCTACACATGTTACATTGAGTTACATTCTCAGGGACCCCCTAGAATTTGTAACCCAACCCCTCATCTTGGGTAATGGGCCCCCATGTAGGCCCACTTAACTGAAAAAAATCATGAAGGCCAATTCAAAGAAGACGGATCTTCTTGTTTTACCTCCAAACCCTCCATATTGATTCACACCTCCCTCCCTTTGTACGTGCTCTCCCTCCTGCCTGGAACACCCTTTCTCTCCTTCCTCCACCACCATCGGGATCCAACTCATGTCACTTCTATAAAACATCACCAACTTCCCTGGACTAACAAGTACCTTCTGCCTCCTCCTCCTCCCAACAATCCTTGGTTGTAAGACTCCCACCGACTCTTAATTATTTGCGTGTCTCTACCCCACCAGGGCAAGTGTCATAACTAAGCACCATTCATGGCATATTGGCCCCACACTTGTTTACAGGATGAACTAGCCCTCTCTCTGTTCTCTGTTCTCCTCTGAAGAGAGGAGAGAGCCAAAGGTAAAATCAGAGGAAATCAGATAACCAATAACTTTAGTTTACGCTCTGATTCCTCAAGAACACTTTTGCAAACAGCATCCCTCCCACCCAATTCCTTGACCTCCAAAAATAATCTTGCAAAGCATGTGATGAATTAATTACCTGGGAGTAGGCAGGACTTTACAAAGAGCAATTCTATTTGACCTGATCCTTCTATCGACCCTTATGTTGGTTCAAAGTAGTTAAAGATCACTGAAGCTGAATAGCTTGGGTTTAAATTCTAGCTCTCCTAATTACTAGCTGTGCAACTTTAAGCAAATTACTTTATCTTTCTGTGCCTCAGCTTTCTGATGCATTAAATAACAAGAGTGGTGACATCACAGAAGGTGGGCGAGGCTTGTGAGAACTAAATGACACATTCTACGTAAAGTGCCCAGCTCCAAGTACATAGTGTTCCAAAAAATGGTTGTAAGGAGTCCAAACTTAAAGATGACAAACCCATTCTATTTAAATCTTCAGAAGGCTGGGTTTGTTCCAGGACATCCTGGGCAGAGAGGGGGTGTTGGGGCCATTCTGGAGTTCTGTCTGGAAGTCAGACCACTGGTGTCATCGACCTTTGGTTCTAAACTGGATCCATCAACCAGCTATGGCCCTTGCCTGAGTAGCTTATTTTCCCAAAGCCTGATGTCCCTAGTAGGGCCAGCAGTACTGAGCTATCTCACGAGGGGGTGCGGGAAAGATCAATTCGTGTTAGCAAAGTGCTTTGGAAATGTAACATGCTAAATATTAATGGGTCTCTCTGAGTGTCGGGAAATGTGCAATCTGAACTCTGCTCAGGGCAAGCTGAAGGTGGGGAGAGCAATTCTGGGCAGCCCGTTGCCACATCCTTGGTCTAATTGGGAGGTGGTGCTGATGAAGGAGTGAGTGCAGTGAGCATCTGGGGGCTGGGCAGGGCTGTGGGATGGCAGCTCTGAAAGGAAGGATGTTCTGAGGAAGCACCTAAGCCACAAAAGACAGAAACCTGGGGTAGGTTTTGGATGAACCCAGAAAAGCCCTTGAACTTTTTTTTTTTACAAAATGTAAACACAAGTTTACTGTTTGTTCTTCCCTCATTCCTCAGTTCCGCAGAGGACAGCACTGTGAGGATGTCAGCCACCTGAGTTCCTGTCCTGCTCTCAACCTCCCAAACCATATGGGTAGGATGATAAGTAGAAATTCATTTAACCTTAGCCAAACTCTCAGTTCAAAATCTTTAGTGTGGCCAGACATCAGCCCATGCCATTGCTGAAGAGCTCTAGAGTATGGTATCCCTTAGGACACAACTGTCACCTCTTCCAGGAAGACTTCTCAGGCTTAACCAGGTTCAGCTGGGAGCTCCTCTTTGGGGCTCCCATAATGTTCTGTGCTTGTTCCTGTAAGTGCACGTAACAGACTCTGTCAGTGCTCTACCCACATCCTTTTGGCGCCATCATTTCCTGCGCACCCCTGGCTTTCTCTGCCTATGGCCACACCTGTGCTCAGCCAGAGGTTGGGGCAGGCCAGAAGGTGTGAGCTACTGGCGATTCTCAGATTCTCCTTCTGCACTAGCCCTGAGCAATCCCCAGGGGGACTGAGCTCCAGCTGCCCACAGCAATAATCTGCTCATTAACACACCCTATTTCGGTTTCCTTTCCTTCTCTGTCTCATTTTCTCACTCCTCTCCTGGAACTTCCTGGGATCACTGCCTGGGGGACCACCCCTGAGGCACCTAATCTAAGGAAGACACAGCACTTACGCCGCTGTAGGAGAGGTATCTGCCCGTGCCTCTCACTCTAACTAGACGTAAGCAACTTGAGGCAAGAGACTGTGTCTACTTCGTCTTTCTATCCTCAGTGTTTGGCATCACACCTGGAACATAAAAGCTCATTAACTGTTTGTTGAATGAATGAATAGAATATTGATAATGTTAATAGTATCTGTCACTTGCTGAGTTCTTCTATAAGGTTTCCATCGCTATTTTCAGAATCAGCCCACAACCAAGGAATTCTATCCCAGACCTTAGAAGAAAAACAAATATCTGCAATAACTGAGCTTTCCAGATGTGGTCAGAAGTTGCTTGCACACCCTGGCAGCGAGCTGTCATCTCAGGCGGACTGCCCCCGAGATCCCTGCATGTCCCTGCAATTCTGGCCTCCTGAAATTCGTCACTTTGGGCAGGACAGCTGCTTCTGCCGTGTACGACAGCAAATGCTCCTTTCTCCTCATGCCAGCTCCTCGGGACACCTTTCTCTTTTCTATTCTTCACATTAAAAAAAAAAAAAAACCGGCTGGCTATCGTTCATGAACTTTCTGCAGTTTCTTCCTGAGTTTTTTTTTTTTCTTTCCCAGGCTGAAAGAAAGGGAAGAGCTGAAGCTAAAGAAGAAGCCAGTGCTCCAGGAAAAGCTGAAAGCAACCAGAGGGACTTGACCGTGGTGTCTGGAGAAGAGCATCACTGCGGAGAGTGTGGCAGAGTGTGCGTGACACAGACGAGGAGGTCAAGCTGTTCCACATCTGTTGTCTCTCACCTTCTCTGACCTTTACAGAGGTGTTCAAAATAGAAATTGTATGATAATCAATGTAAGAATGAATAGAATTCCAGCAGAAGGAAAGCACCTAAGCAATTTACAGGGAGGTCACATCACGCATGTTCAACTATTGGCATTTGGGGAAAGAGAGAAACAAAGAAAGCGAGAGAGAATGAGCAAGCAATTACAATTTAAGTAGTCTAGAACATTCTACCTCCTTACCACCCACTGAGCATATGCCCCAGTGTGAACATGAGATGGGAGCTAATAAAATAATTGGTAATTAGTAATGAACATTCTTACTTTGTATCAGGGGCTCGTCTATGGACCTTTGTGAATTCATGAATTTGGTCTTCAGTATAAACCTACGAGGAAGGTACTATTATCATCCTATTTTACAGATGAAGAAACTAAAGCATAGAGAGGCTGAGTAACTGCCTGTAGTCACTCAGTTAGTGGTGGAGCAAGGATTCAAAATTAGTCTGGCTTTAGTACTCATGAGATTGAGTTCCCAAACACCCCCTACAAGAGGAACATCTAAGCAGCTAAGAGTGATTTGGGTTCAGAAATCCATATTTTTCATACTGCAGGGCTCCTAAAGCAAACAAGTTAAGGTACACAGCATCCTTGAGTGCACAGCTAAGAATTTGTTGCCATGTTAAGGATATTCAAGGAAAATTTTGGTGATACGCCACTTTTAGTTTTCAATGCTAACCTGAGAATGTAAACGTTATGCTGGATGTGAATCCTCTGTGCATGCAATTCGTCTGGGACCTAGATGGAAACCCTCCCAGACAGCTGAAAAGATTTGCAGGTCTCAGACCTACAGTCAAAATCTTTGAGAAATCATGAAAGTAGGAAATACAACATTTGGGCTCATTTTCAAAGAAATTCGGCTTGTTTCTACCAAATAGTTGTTTCTACCAACTAGAGTCAAGGACACAAAATGTTACTATCTGCTGGAATTCTACAATAAGCTATCAAGAAGATTAATTCCTTCAGTAAATTCAATATTTACTTGTATCTATTCTGTGCCAGGGGGCCTATTCTTGTCATGGAGATACAGCAGGAACAAAACATAAAACTCATGCCTTCACAGAGCTTGCATTCTATGGGAGGCTGTCAATTAATATATAAATATAAGTATAATTTCAGGTAGTAATCAATGTTATTAAGTGAGGCAGGGTAAGAAGATAGCGAGTGACAAGTTGAGGCCGAGGGCAGATTTTGGCTCCCTCTGACATTTGAGCGGAGACTGAATGAAATGAGGCCTGAGGAATACACACAGCGTAAAAGCCCTAAGATAGGAACCTGGCAGGTGCGAGGGGCAGCAAGGAGGCCCGTGTGATAACAGTGGGAAGTGCAAGAGTTCATGGGGACAATGAGAGGTGGCTGGGTGCCGGGCCATGTAGGATCCCATGCGGTACTGTAATGGCCTTGGGTTCACTTCTCACTGTGTTGGGAAGTCTTAGAGGCCTTTGAGCAGGAGAGTAATGTGATCTGATTTGGTTTTTAAAGAGATAACTTTGACTGTTGTCTAGACAAAGGACAAACCATCGCTGTTCTCTTCTTTGGAAGTAACTACCTTTCCCTCTGTAATTCCACAATATTTAGCCCATTCTCTATTATAACATTTACTTTACTTTTTTTTGTGCCTCCCCCCCACCACCACTAGAGTGTAGTTTTGTTGGAAACAAAAATCTGAAAAATCTGAGTTAATTTGTCCTTGTCCCTCCACCTGGATTGCTCTATGGAGAACTCATGTCTACTGGCACATACAATGCCTAGAACAGTGCTGAGCAAATTAAATACTCAACAACTCTGAAAAATGACCAACATTGTAATGAGGCAGATTTCAACTGAAAAGGAGAGACGTTTGAACAGAGGGGTAAAAGAATTGAATGGCCCTGCCTTCAGAAACAAAGCTCCCCATTAGAGAAGATATTCAAGACCTCCAGTCTTTTGCAAGGAATGCTGCAGCATGGCAATGACATCATCATATGGATGCTTGTGCCTTTTAAGGATCTTTGGGACTCTGAGCTTTTATTATTCTAAGAATAATTGTTAAGTCGTAAAAAATAATAGAACTTGCTCCACACAAGCATTTGCATGATCCACCCCAAAAAGTCATGGCCCCACTTCCACAGAGGTCCTCCCTGCCTAAAGACACCTTGATGCACCTTGTCAACCTGGTGAACTCTTTCTCACCTCCCGAGACTCACCTAAATGCCCCTCTGTGTTGGCTTATAATCTGAGTTAGCAGGGTCACAAATGAAGTGCGGTGTCCATACTGGGCAATGCAGTGTAAGAGGAATATAGACAAATTGGGGCAAGACCACCGGAGGCTAACTAGAAAGTGGAGGCGTCTGCAAACAAAATACTATTAAGAAATGGCTGAAAACACTTAGATTTCCTCTGGAAAAAGAAAGACCAAGGTGGGAGGGTGGGGGTATGGGAGACACAACAGCCATATTCAAGTAGTGAAAGGGCTGTCATGGGACCTAGGGAGAACCTTCCTATGCACTGTTCATAAAGCAGGTGTAGGACCAATGGAAGAAATGACAAGGAACAGATTTCTGACCTGCCCAAGGAAGCACCTTCCTAATATTTAGCCCTGGGCCTTTCCTGCGTAGAAGCACAAGGTGTTTTAATTGAATTGGAGGGTTAACAATTCAAGCTATTCAACAATGAAATAGGCTCACAAAGCCTCTAGAGCAGCCCTCCAGAAAGTAATAGAAAGGAGTCCTACTGGAATAAGGTATATTGGATTAGCTCAGGAGAGGCAAAAGCTTTCACTTTAAGTCCCAGCCATGAACGTTTGGCAGTGGCTGCCTGAAGCACTGCTGAGAACATTTTGAGGCTGCACCTCTGCTTGGCAAGCAAGCATGTGGATGTCACTGGGCAATGTCTGCTGTGAGTAGAGGACTAGGGAATGGCAGCAGGAATGCCAGCCCCAATATCTCAGGACTCTTTCAACCCATAAATTACATCTTCTTCTGCTGTTATATGTTTGTCTATGAGGCCTTCAGTCACCCAAGTACAAGTGCAGGTATGAAATACAATGAATGCCTTCCAGTCTCCCAAATGGGGACACATTGCTACAGTCTGCAAAATCAGCATGTAACGTCCATCCATGGGTCCCGTGGCTTTCAGATCTGCTCAGAGACCTGGGGCAGCTGGCATTGATTCTGTTTGTTTCCTTAGAAGGAACAGTATTGATCTACTGCGCCATGAAATCTGCTCCTGGGTCACCTAGTTCCAACAAGCAATTCCCTTGTCTTTGGCAGCCATTTCAAAGTGCCCTGGACACTCTACTTCTATTTGGCTCAGCCTCTAGCTAACAGGCTACTGATGCTGGCCTCCACTGAGTACCCACTGTTTAATCAGTGTAACCCCCCTTTTTCACCTGCAAACAAAGACACATTGAACATTTACCTCTTGGGTGCCAGGAACAGGGCTGGGCACTCAGCATAAGGCTGACTCCAAACCGCAATCTGGTGTGGACGACAGATAAACAGATAAATTACCAACTCTGATACAGGCAATTCTGGTAAAGAAAAGTGAAATTTTAAGGCTGGATAATGGCATAGAAGGGAGACGGAGTTCTGCTGGGTGGCCAGAGGCTGCTAGGAGTGCTTTGATGGACGGCTCAGCAAAGGAGGCAGGTGTGTCTTGAGGACTGAGTAAAGATCTCTCCTAAAGTAATTAGTATGATGCTATAGTTTGGAAGTCACTTCTAATGACTTGACAAGAGTTCTGAAGATTGGTCAACAAAGTGTGAAATCAGAGTCAGGGCTGGACAAGTTGTGAGGAAGATACAGTTGAACGTTTCCCTTCTTCCTGGCTCCTCTCCCTGAAACACCGACACACTTCCTCAGGCCCAGATACGCTCCCTTCCTCCAACCCCAGCCTACCCAAGAAGAGAGCGCCCTGGGCCACTATGTTTCCCCTTGAGAATGAAGGGTTTGTTCAGGGTTCTACCTATGTCCTACTTTATGTGAATTCTGCTAAGCTCCAGACCACTCAGGTTCCTGCCGTCAGAACTGATGTTCCCCGCCACGTCTGCAGCAGCATTATCCCAACAGCCACACTGTGGAAGCAACTCCAGTGTTCACTGATGGATAAATGGATGAACATAGTGTGGCGTACACATACGATGGAATATTTATAAGCCTTAAAAAGGGACATTTTGACACATGCTACAACATGGATGAACTGTGAGGATGTGCTGCTAAGTGAAATAAGCCCGTCACAAATGGACAAATATTGTATATTCCCCTTATACGAGGCACCTAAAGTAGGGAAATTCAGAGAGACAGAAAGCAGATTGTAGCTGCCGGGGGCTGGGGCAGGGGAGAAGGGAGAGTTGTTGTCTGATGGGTACAGAGTTTCAGTTTTGCGAGATAAAAGGTTCTGGAGATTTGTCATACAATGTGAATGCACTGAACAACACTGAACTAAATACTTAAACGTGGCTGAAACGGTAAATTTAATGCTTTCTGCATGTTACCACAACTTGAAACATTTTAAAAGTACCAGTACTAAAACAAAAAAGCAAAAATTCACCCCAATCTTCCCCTTCTGCTGCCCTCCAGAACCTGCCTTCTGCAGGCAGCTGGCCTCACTTGCTTTTGCATCTGACGGTCTCTGAGCCTCTGATCGCTGCCGGAGAAGCAAGTGCAGCCAACGAGCAAGCTGTGCTCAACAGGGCTTGGGGGGGTGGGGGTAATCCGATAAAGTGACACTCCTCCCCGTTAACACACCCTACCCGAAATCGTGTGGAAATCATTCCTGGGAGCCCAGGGGCACACTCCGTGCGGGCTGTTTGGGAGCTGCAGCAGCCCACGCTGCGAAAGGTTTTGCAGCCCTGGTTGGACTGGAAGCTCCGGGACCGGAAGCCCGTGTCTGCCTCACTGTGGTCGCTGCTTTACCCCAACGCTTGGCGCCGGGCCGGAAGCTTATACCTATCACACTCCAAATGGTTTTGTTTTCCTCATAAGACTGAATGAATAAATTAATGAGTAAATGAAGCTGGCCCCTTTAAGTAATACAAAGTAAGCAGTTTTAAACATAAAGCATCTTATGGGAAATGGTGTATTTTCTGTTGCACGCTGAACAAATTGGTTCTGTCTGCCGACACCCTTTCTTTTGGAGAAGGCACTTCTCCTTCATTCCTGTGGTCTGAGGGGCTGTCAACAACTGTGTCCTTCTCTACAGGCCACAGGGATGGGCATGTGGCCCAGGCTGGCCACATCCTTTGGACTCACTAACTTGTCCAGATGTGGGCACAAGACCCAAGCAAGGTCCATGAGAATCCTGCTGGGAGATTTGCCTGTGGACACAAAGATAGAAAGAACCTCTCTCCCTTTTGGTTTGCAAGCCAGTATTCACCCTTCCCGCCAAATGGAGAGATCCTGCCTGAGAACAAAGCCATAGAGGCAGGGCCCAGAGCTAGAGAAGAGGAGACAGCAGCCTGACTGCAGTAGGCTAACTTCTGGATGCAGCTGTGCTTACAACCAGACCCACTCTAGAACCTCCCCATTATGGGAGTCAAGACATTTCTTTCCCTTAAGCTTGTTTGAATTGGGTCTGTGGGCCTCGCAACAAAGAATCCTGACAAACACAGTCTGTTCATTCCAGTTTGAGCATTCCCTGTATGTGTTTCACCTTATGACATTGACTATTTTTAAGAGGCCACAAAATGTATTTGGCATGTCTTTGTAGGCAATGCACCAAGACATAGCATACAAATCTGGAGAGAAAGAATTTGAAAAGCCAGTGTTTGTCCTAAGGGACATTCTAATGAAGGTGAAGGGTTGGGGGAAGGAAAGAATTTCATTTAGCTAGTATTTTAAAGTTATCAGCTATGTGCCAGATGTTTTCACAAGTAATTGCAGTTCATTGCCACCAACCCTGAAGATAGGGTACTAGTATGTGTACTGGATAGATACAGCCTTGGTTCCAAGAGGTTAAACAACTCGTCCAAGGCTACCCAGCTATTAATAGGTAGAACAAGATTTCAGACTTAAGCCTCTGACTCCATGGTCAGTGGAACTTGCCACTGTACAATCCTGCCTCTGGAACAGGAGATAAGACAAGCTCAAGAATAGGATAAAGAAAATAGGGGAATTTGTTCATTGATTTACTCAGCATATACTTATTCAGTGTCTGCTATTAATCAATGTCTGTGAAAACACTTACTAAACCAGTATATCTACATAAATGTAAAATACTATTAATATAAACAACGTACCTTGCTAGGCACTGTAGAAGGGGGAAATAAAAAATAAAATAGTCTCTTTTCCTCAGGGGCATGCAATAGAGTAGACCTAGAAATATTACATGGCAAAGTATGATTAATGGCGTAAGGGAGGTTCAAAGTGCTGTGAGTTCTGAACAGGAAATGCTCACATCTGATGGAGGGAGCCGGAGAGACTTGTCTTTAAAGAAGCATATTAGGTAAGTGCAAATGAATGCACTGCTAATGATGTATTTACCCAGCTGCCCACAGGATTTTGGAAAAAATTAAAAAGAAAAGAAAGAACAAAAAAAGGGAGGGACAGAGGAAAGATAGAGATGGGAAAGGAAAAAAGGGAAGGAAAGGGAAGAGAAGAATGAAAAAAGGGAAAAGGACAAAGGAAAGGGAGGGAGGGAGAAGACAGGAGGTAAGCAGGCAGGCAGAGGACCACTGCAGTGTAGCCCCTGGCTGTGGCCTGGGTAGCAGGCCATGGAGTGAGGGTGCTCTAACCTTTCTCTCCACAGACACTTTGCTAGGGCAAGTAACCTCTGGATTAATTACTCGCTCACCCCTTCTACTTATCACTGCAAAGTAACTCAAATTGTCACTTAATCTAGTAAACCCCACATCTTAGGAATCTTGTGATTTAAAATTCTAGAGGTTCTAACTTGAGTGGAAATAAGAATCACCTGGGGAGCTTCCTCAGATGCAGACCCCTAGGCCCTATCCCTCAAGATTCATTTTCAATAGCACTGATTTGAGTCCGGGGAATTTGCATTTTTTTAAATCACTTGGGTGAATCTGATGCAAGCATTCTGAGGACTGCACTTTGATAAACACTGAAACCTAACTGTACTGTTTCACACATAAAGAAGCAATGGAGTCCCAGAAAGATCAAAAGACTTTTTCAAGGTCACACAGCTAGTTAGTGAAAGATATCCAGGTGCAGAACTTGAATCTATGGACTCTCAGTCCATTGCTTTTTCCCACTATCCTTAATAGCTATGCAGCTCAAACTCTGCCCTAAATATTAATATTATAGGAAGGAAGCTCAGCCCTTAGCTTCCAGGAACATCCATATGGACCACATTCTGAGAACCACAACTCTGAGTCATCCCAGGGTACAAGATTTCAAAGCTAACTTCTCTCACGTTCCAGTGTTAACTTGTACATAGTTATCACTAAATAGATATTTGTCAACTTGATAAATCCCTAGCTGGAATATAAAACAGAAAAAAAGAGGTTTTACTGAATATTCATGTTCTTGTATCATCTTGCCTCCATAAAGTTGCTTTGATTCAGACTAATTTAATGAGTATTTATTGAGTACCTACTATTTTCAAGGTCCTATGGTCTGTATTTAGGGGCTACAAAAATAAAAGTCAGCCTTTTTATTCTGGTGAGTGACACACTGTACAGGCTCAAAAAAGGAAATACTTATCTATTCAGGCAAACCAGAGTCAGTATATGTTATTGAGATGTTTTTTGAGATGAGTCTTAAATAATACATAGGATTTCAATAGACAAAATGTAAAGAGAAGGTGGTCCAGATGGAATTTAACTCATTGGCAGCAAGGTATAGAAGTAGTAAATAGCCCAGTTTGGCTATAGCTTGGGCACCAATGGAGAGAGTAATGGGATTATAAGACTAGAAAGATAATAAAAAAGACCCTGTAGTAGAGAACATAGATTTAGGATTCAAAGTTGGGGTTAAATTTGAAACATGTTGAGAAATCCTTAAAATGTTTGATTGCTTTGGGTTTTTAGGAAGATGTTTCTGATAGAGGCGTTGTGTAGGGAGGGTAAAAGCTGGGCTATCCAGGAGGCAGGAAAACCAACTGGGAAGGTAATCAATTTGAGAGAGAAGTAATGAAGGTCAGAATGCAGTCAGAGGCAAAAGTGTGAAGTTATTGTGGCTGATCGGCTATATGATGTAAAGGAGAGGAATATGTGGATGACTCTGAAGTTTCAGACTTGAGCAACTGAATAATACAATGTGGAGAAGTAGGGAAGCAAGGTTGATTTGGTGGTGGTGAACATTTTGGTGTTAAATGCTAAGATGAAAACTTCATAGACCACATACAGCCACTCAACAAAGAACTAGCATTGCTGGAGATGGAGGTGAGGAGACAGGTGTTAACTAGGGGCATAGAGGAGTCTTCTACATAGACGTGATCATGGGTGCTACTGGAATGGGTGAAAGCAATGAGATATAGAGTATAAAAGGAAAACAGTGAACAAGGCTATCATGGTTATATGTTTTAATTACAAAACAGAAAGACCTACACTTTATTATTTAAATAATCCAAGAAAATGTATTGGTTCATGCAACTGAAAAATCTAGTGAAGTGGGATTCAGGCATGGTTTAATCAGGGATCTGGATCCATTGTGCTTCGGTTCTCTAAGCTCTGTTCTACTCTGTGTTTTGACATTATCTTCATACTACATTCCCTCAAGGTTGTAAGATGGTGGCCAACAGCAATGAGTTTTATATGTTTTATCATTTACACCTGAGAAGAGAGACAGAACTGGCTTCCTTCAACTATGCAAGGTCTTGAGCTTTGCTCTAATTGAATCACCTAGGTCACATGTAAATTTCACATATTAATTGCTCTGGTCTGCTTTACTGTAATAGGAAAAATGGGTTTATACTAATGGGCTCAGGTCAGTCATAGCTTACCACTAGAGCTGGAGTTGGGACCAATTCCACCCAACTCTCCTGTCTGTTATACAATGGAAGGTAGAGATAATTTAAAGTTCACTATGAAGTCCAAGAACAGACTCTTCTAGAACTACAACATTGGTGGGACAGGAGCTCTAAGGAAATTGCACTGCCATGGAATCCCAGACAGGAGAAAATTTCAGTGAGGATACAATAGCCAACAGGGAAGTGGGGCCGTTTGTTTGGGTGATTAAGAAAATTATCAGTGATCTTGAGACAGTCACTTTAGTTAAATGTTGGTCATTAATGAAAGCAAAAGACTGAGAAGGAACTGGATGATGAGAAGATGATGTTTAGACTATTCTTTCAGGAAGATGGATGATGATAGAAAGAGAGAGTAGTTTGGGGGTAGATGGAAAATTGTCCATTGCTTTTAGGAAAAGAGAGACTTGAGGATGTTTGCAGGCTGTGAGGAAAGAGCAGGAGAAAAGGGAGAGATGGGCGATGTGAAAAGAGTAGAATAATTAATGCAACATGGTTTTGAAGAGCCAAGAAGGAATGAGGTCAAATCTGTAGGCAGAGAGTTTTGTTTGGAAAGGAAATTGGACACCTCTTCATCAGAGATTAGCCTAGGAGGGGAGCCAGGGTGAAAATAGACAAGTTGACATGGAAGAAAATTGAAGAAACACAGGGACACGTGCCTGTGACTTTCTCAGTAAAATCACCTCTGGAGAGTGAGGGCAGCTGGATGCCCCAGGCAGACCCAGAAGATTTGGAACAACTGCTGGAGGAATTTATTAGGAGACTACAAGACATGAATAAAAAGACTAGAGAACTACAAATTAGTACAGTTTTTCTGCAGAACAATCTGACACCTTGCAACAAAAACCGTAAAATAGTTTCTAGCCTTTGACCCAACAATCCTCCTTCTGGGAATACAATGAAAATAACTGAAAAGGAAATATAAGCTATTTGCAAAAAGATGTTTATTGCTGCCCTGTTCATAATAGGAACACGCTGGAAACCACCCAAATGTTCCACAATTGAGGAATGGTTTAGCACACTACGGAACATTAATGTGATGGAATATTATATAACCATTTCAAATGATAAATATGAGTTTTCTGTCAATACATGAGAAAGTGCACACAGAAAAAAAATGTTAGGTGCACAAGGTAGAGTACGAAATAGGATGGGTAAGTTGATTTCTGCCCTGAAAAATGATGTTTATATAATGATGGGGTTCATAAAAGGTCACTGAATTATGTAAACAGTTGGTGTGAACAGGTGAAGAGATTTTTTCCCCTTTAGAAAATTGTTTAAATACACATTTTTAAAGAGTTGCCAAACAGCTAAAAAAAAAGTCAGCGTGTGTTTGTAATGATGCTGATCTGCAGGACTCTTGGGCAATCTCCCTCTGTAGAAAGAAATTAAGAGTAGGGACCAAAGACTGGAAGGTGGTGGGTCAAAAGACTGGTGTCACCAAGGGATAATCAACTTCTTTGTTAAAGTGGCTCACGATGGTGCAGGATTTGGAGGGAGAGGAGCAAAGACAACAGCTAAGGGGACTAAGAAAACTGGGGGGAGGAGAGACTGAAGACAGGAAGGGAGGGGAAGGAGGTAAAGGGTTGGGCTGATGGAAGTAAAGGAGTGGGAGCTTTGGTGCTCAGAGGGGCGTTACAGGACTGGGGCCATGGGATGACAGGAAGATGAGAAATAATTGAGTGGTGGTGGAAGTGGAGGGTGGAGAGAGGTCCCAGGAGTAAATGAGGTTGAAGGATAGTAATAGTACACAAACATATCTGAAGTAAATAGAAAGTACAACAAACACAGTGGCCATTCATCTATTTATTTACCCAACAAATACTTACTGAGTGCCTACTATGTAGCATGCATTGCTCTAAGCGTTAGGGAACCAACAGTGAACAAAACAATGTGATTTGCCCCACGAGGGACTACACCCCACTGGGTGGCCCTGACTCACATTTCCTCTCTTAGCATATGGCTGATTTTCAGTTACATTTTGTTAAATGAATGTAGAAATGAGATAAATTCTATTGGTCTTTTAAAGCAAGGTCCATTCAGTTTGCTAGAGTCCAGAAGCACATGGAGGGAGGGTATCAGCGCTGCTGGCCTGCCCTCAAACAGCTGGGGAATTGCCGCTCAAGCAGGTGAGCCCAAGAACTATGGACAGGTCAGGTTTGCAGGGACAGGATATATCAAGACAGAGAGTGATGTATTGCAGAATGCATTCACGGACTGTTCTTAGTATTTTCCATGGAATCATTCGTTCACCATTTACTGGGCTTTACCTAGGGCACAGTTCTGGACTCGGGACTGCGGGACCTGTAGAGATGAAAAAACTCAGCTGCTGTTCTGAGAAAATTTACAAAGTTGTAAAATTGGAGTTGGTCTTGAAAACTGGGGCATAAGAGGAGAGGAGCTACTCCTGAATGCCCCAGTGAAGCAGGACGCTGTGACAACTGCTCAGGCTCTGTTCCCCTATTGAGTTGCCTGAAGCTGGACACTGTGCTGTGCAGGTTTTCCAGGGCTTAGCTGGAGGCCAGAAAAGCACTGGGGACCGGGGCGCTGGACACGAGGAGAGAGGCTGAAATGCTGAATGCAGAGCAGAGATTGAGGAGGGGGTTGGGAGGGGGTGTTGGTGGGGAAGGTTGTAGGGGTTGCTGAACAGGGGAGAGGGAGAGTGGTTGAGTGATGGAGGCTAGTTCTGGAAAGGTGGCAATGACCTTGTTCTAGGGCCTTACTTTGTTGGGGAGAAAGTGGACAGAGGACTTCAGAGCAAGGGGTATGATGCCCTGGAGGCAGAGAAAGCCCAAGCTCAGAGATGGGGAAGGAGACAGATCGATGGGACCTGGCTCAGGACCTAGACAGCAGCACAGGTCCCTCTGCCAGTCTACCTAAGGGGCTGGCACCAGAGGCAGGGTGAGTGTGGCTAACAAACCTTTATGAAGCTCAGACAGTCCTGGTCTCTAATTCCTGCTGTGCCATATACTCACTATGTGTCCTTGGACAGGTCACTTCTCTTCCTCAGGCCTCAGTTTCCTCATTTGCGAAATAGCTTAATCACTGGAGGATTACATGAAATAATGCACAGGAAGGATCTTCAGAGTACTGGGTGAGCCATAAGCACCTGCTAGTTGGTATTTTTATTAAGAACTTTACCCAGTTCTGTGGAGGACACAGAGAAGTAAGATAGAGCCCCACCTCCTTCCTGCTAGAACTCCCTGTAATGAGGAGAGACAGATAAAAACAAGGGATTATTATCAACTAGAATATAATGCGGTAATTGTTAAAACAGTGGCATGCCTGCCAAGGGAGTCTGGAAGAGGAAATAATTAGTTCTGCCTGGAGAGGTCAGGGAGGGCTTCCCAGAGGAAGGGACATCGGAGCTGGGCCATTAAGCAGATCACCTGGCAGAGAAGAGGGAAAAAGGCATCACAGGCAGAGCGACCGCATTGAGCAAAAGCAGGGAGGCGTGCAAGAGCAGCGTGGATTTGGGGAATAGCAGTGAGGAAGGCTGCTTGCCTGCAGCCTGGCAGGTCCAGGTGGGGAGAGGGCTGGAGGGTCTTTGGGGGCCAGAAATTCTGAGAAGAGCCTTGGGCTAAGGGCCTGGGCTAAGGTATGTGGATGGATTCCTGCCACAGTGGGCAGTTTCTGAGTTCTTGTCAGCAAGGGAGTGCCATGCCCAGGAGAGGACAAAAGGAAGGGGATGAGAGCCAGTGTGGGGAGACAGCGAGGAGGCTGCACCTCGGATCAGGCCCTGTCCGCTGCAGCCACGCTGCAGTGCCCCTTCCAAATGAGTTCGTGTTTAGGGAGCCAGGGCCTTTCTGCAGCTGTTAGTCATCACTGGTACCCAGAGCACCCAGGGGCTACTGTCACTGCTGCCCGCATGGCCCCTTGGGAATACAAGACCAAGACCTCTAGGTACACTCCTGCCATTCTGGGGGTGCTCTGTGAGCCCCACACTAGTTTGGAGGTCATCAGAAGGCAGCCTTGGACTTTTTTACAGGAGGAGTCCCCACCTGTTAAGTTGATTTTCCTTTTCAAAAAAAAAAAAAGAGAGCTTTGCTGATGAAGAGCGATAAGTGTCTCTCACTGATGAGGAAAGGATTTTAATAACGTCTGCTGATGACTCTTGTCCTGCTCTGCAGAGATAGAAGCTCATTCTTCTGTCTTTTAATAACCCAGCACTGCTGGGGAGCCCGCTCTGGCTGCTCCCTTCTCCTCACCCCTGTGGCACGCCACCCTCTGCCCCCCAGCTCCGGTCCTTTCCTGCTTCTTCAGACTCTCTCTTGTTCCTGCTGCCAGATTCCACTTTCCTCTTCTTCCCTCCCGTTCCTTCCCATTTCTCTGAGAGGGTCATGAGGCTGGGAGAGACCTTATTAACAGGGAACTCATTCCAAAGAGTTGGGTGGGCTGACCAGTATGGGAGTGAGATCCCCATCACCCCAGTGGTGACCACATAGGCTGGAGGTCTGGCTGAGGAGATTCATGTGAGCAGATGAAATATGATTCTCAGACTTCAGTTCACTTTAATTCATGTATGGAGCTTACTGAAAACATAGCTCCAAGCCCAGCCCCTGAACTTAGCTCTCCAGATCTGCAAAGGGCCAGAGCATTGTCATTTCCATGGGAGACCAAGGCAGGAGGCTGGCAGTCACTCTTCGAGAAACTCAGGGGCATGCTCTGACAAGTTGCTGCCCCAGACACTCCTGCTCATCCCATCCAAGAGCCTTTCCTCCAACTCCACATGTTTTCAACAGTCTACCAGAGTCCTGAGCCATTTTGGTGGTTTGGGACCTCGCATGGTATGGTATATTAAAATTGGTTTTGCAATCCAATATTTATTGACCTTAGGCATGTAAAGCATTCAGGTGAGCACTTCGCATGCCTCTCATCTAATGCCCCAGCCATGCTTTGAGGTGGATCTTATTATTCCGTGTCCAGACATTAAATGACTTGCCCAGGGCTCCATGCTGGTTAAGGCAGAGCAGGGACCCAGGCCTGGGCTGTCAATCTTCCCAAACCCACCCCCTTACCCCTGCTCCATGCCATTCACAAAATGAGTGCATTGGAGATAGGACAAAGGAGAGGAAACATTTGGGAAATTTCTTTTATGGAAACACCTTTTCCCATGAGAAGTTCAAAGGAAACTACTCCCCATTGTTTCCCTTTCCCTATGCCTGATATCCCTCCTCCCAGATAACTCTCTCTCCCCACTCCACCCATGCTCCTGGACTCAGTTCTATACTTCCAGTTCATCATCATTCTCCCAGGCTCTTGAGCTGGTAACGTGTAAGTTCCACTTGACACCCTCTCTCCTTCAGCCCTTACACCAAACCCTGGGGACTCCTTCACTGCAGTCTCTCTGGGCTTCACCTTCTGATTATTTTCCGGCCCCCACGCCAGCCTGCACTACCTTCACCACTTGAGGCCTGGAAGACTTCCTTCATTACCTTCCCAGCTAAAATTCAGTCCTCCAACTTTCCAATATCCTAGGATGGCAGCATCGGTGACATCTTCCTAAACCCGCTGCTGTCACCTTCCATTGCCTTGCTTACGCATCTACATTGGCTCCACATTACCCTCCCCACTGAGTCTAAACTCCCCTGCCACCCAGCCCACGTCTCCCTGCTTCGGCAGCAGTCGCTCTCCTTCCTGGTAGGTCCAAAGTTTTACACTACGTTATTTCCAGCCACTAGGTCTTTGTTTATGCAATGTTTGCCCTTGGACAAGCCCTCTGACTCTCATTTTCTCTAATCTCAATCCTTCCTTCCTTTACCAGCCCAGTTCCCAACTCTTCGCCTCCACAAAACCTTCTCCAGCTGAGCCTGCTTTCCATTATTTTTAATTCCCTAATGCTCAGTGTGCGTGGTCGGTATCGCACGGCCTTAAACTTACTTATTTGTTGTCTTAGAATTACTGTAAGGTTGTTTCAGGTCTGTGTGTTTTTCTCTCCCCAGCCAGAAGCTTTTGATGGTTAAAACAATAACCAGACCTTCTTGCTCTTCGGCATCCCTTCCCCCAGAACACAGAGAGTGGCTTTAGTAACTTTGTATTGAATTGAAACAATTCCTAAATGACCATCCCTTTAATTACAATGAATGACTCCAAAGTCCAAAGCCAGTGGAGTGTGTGCTTTGTGGATAGAAATGATCAACTGAGATAATGGGGACAAAGAACACTGGGCTGAAAGGTAGGACACGGGCTTTGTAACCACACATTTTCTGCTGAGCAGCTGTGTGACCCAGGGCAAGTAAGTCTCTCCATTTGTCTGTGGGGAGGGGTCAGGTCAGATGTTCTGTGAGACCCTTCCCGGCCCTCACGTTCTATGGTCTGTGCTAATCCACCCACCCTCTCTCCTCGTAAATGATCAAGGGCACATGTGTCTCTCTGGACCTCACTTTACTTACATGTGAAATGGAAGCTATGGTAAGAGTAGCTAATTTATATAATTGTTGTGAGGATTAAATGCAATTAATTCTGACAGCTCTTAGCCTAGAGCCTGGCCCATAGAAAGTGATCAATAAATGGTAGCTATTATTAAGTCACTTGGCCAGGGTGAAGACAGTGGAGTGTGCCTGTAAAAGAACAGGAAGCTGCCCCATAGTGTCCCGATTCTAGTAGCAAGTCTGAGAGTCCATGAAGCCATCTGAGCTCTGAAGAGGTCAAGGTAGGGCCCCGATTCTGGGGCCCTGCCCGGCAGCTTTGCCATGACTGGAGCACCAACTGCCCTGTTAAGGACAGCACTGCTAGCAATGGGTGACCCTGTTGTATAGTCCCATTGATTTTCCCATTGCCTTTTTTTAAAAAAAAAAGATTTTATTTATTTTTAGAGGGTTATAGAGGGAGAAAGAGAGAAACATTGGTGTGTGAGAAAGAAACATCGATCTGTTGCCTATTGCATGTGCCCCAGTTGGGGACTGGCCCGCAATCCAGGCATGTGCCCTGACTGGGAATTGAACCAGCAACCTTTTGCTTTGTGGAACAACTTTCAACCAACTGAGCCACACCGGTCAGGTCCCATTGCCTTTGAATGCTGTATATTAAAGGCTCTGTCGATCCACTCAGTTACCTTCTTTTTTATTATCTCCAGAGCCTGCCCAACTGCTTGGGAGGATTAAATTGCTTGGATGCAGTAAACCTTTCCACAAGATGAGGTGCCTCTTCTTGGGCAGAGCTTGGAAGTCAGGAGCCTTGGAGTTCCTCCTGGCTCTCTCCTCAGGTCATGTGCACACTGACAAGGAACCTGCAGGGAGCAGACGGTGTGGGTGTCTTCTCTGGTCTCGCCTGGTCTCAGCCTGCTCCTGGTGAGTAACTCCGCTTGATCGTCCTCTCCTGTGTTCCTCACCTTCCTTCCTGTTGGCCCCTTCTGTCCCTGCCCAGATCCCAAGATCCATGCCCTGCCTCCCGGTGGTCTCTTCGTTGAATGAGTCCATTTAGTGTTCTGGACTCTAATACATACATGGCTTCATAAAAATCCTTATTCTGAACTCAAGTTGGCCTTGATTTGGTTACTTGTGAAATGGGAATATGAGTTCTCACCTCAGGACCAGAGGGAGATGAAGTCCGTGTGGCTCGCTGAGCAAGAGAGGCCAGAGCCACAAGCACCGCTTACTATTTTTGAGGGAAGACCAAAGATACCGGGGTTGGTATTTCATAGTACAATGTATCTATGCAAATTAAGTTTCTCCCATTCACCTTGAAAAGCGAAACACCAACTTATAGATGTGACTGCAGCCCATTCTCAGCTGGCATCCTTGTCAGTAAGTCTCTGTCCTCTGAGGGTTGAGTGAGTTTTTAATGTGGTCAGTCAGAATTAAGCCTGGTAAAGAAACTAAGTGATCAAACATAATGCTCTTCTCCTCCCTTGCAGTGATATAAAGAAAGGATAGACTTTATTGTTAAATTAGTACTAAGGGTCATCTCAACGAGGAAGTTTAAAAAATAGTTTGGAATAAGTGTTGCTTCCCAAGGTGACAGCTTCGAAGGCAAGTGCACTTACATGATTAAGCTTTGACCAACTTGTATATTAAATAGGACTTTTTTTTTTTTTGGTGGTAAGTGAAAGAAAGAAATCCCTAAGGGGAAAAATAATTTATTGTCTCAGTGACTGAAATATCCACAGTTAGGGCTTGTTTCAGGCATAGCTGGATCCAGGAGCTGAAATATATTCAGGACCTGGCCTTTCTTGATTTCTCAGCTCCTCTCCTGTGCTTTCTTTTTGTTCTCGTGCAGGCTTTACAAACAGGGAGGCCCCCAGCAGCTCAGAATTCAAACTCAATGTAAAAGAGTGCTTTACCTTCCCACCAGTTTCAAAAAACGCCCAGGATGGGCTCTTATTGGCCTGGCTTCTGTGATGTCCTTCCCTAAACAATCACCATGGCCCAGGGGATGAAATTCCCTGCACGACAAGGCCTGGGTCATAGACACATTCTTGAAACTAAATGTACCCCACGTGACCAAGAGTGGAGAAGGGATGGCTCCACAAAGGGAAAATGAGGTGCTGGTACCAGAGGAGGGGCAAATGCTTGCTTGGCAGACAAAAACAACAAGGATGCACTGTGGCCTTTTTCTTAAATGGGTTTCATTGTTGCCACGTTAAAGTGATGCAATCAAAAAAGGTTTTCTTCTAAAATTTTACCTTGTTGTATTACAGTTCATAAAAATAAACAACCGTAGGTGCTCTTCAAAAGCAGTTGATAGTTGAGAAAAATTTTTTTAAAAGGAACTGCTTTATGCATTTCTGGTTGCCTCTTACAGTGTCCTTGCACTCAAGTGTAGGGCATTTTTCTGGAAAGGTTTTCAGAAAGGTCTAACCAATTAGCATGGACATGTCCTCATTTGTTCTCCCCTTTACACAGCATCTGGCTGGCATGTTGGGCAACACTCTGTGCTTATAGAACAGACGAGTGGTTTCAAGCCCTTTTTAAAAACAGAACTCCTTTTTACAATTGCCATCCCCCCAACTTCTCAAGCAGATGACAGAGGAGCTGCTTGGTTGACCTGGGGTAGAGAAGTCAAATCCCATCTGCTAAGCTTTCTCCTTACCCTGTTCTTCTGCCCCTCTCCATCAGCCTCTGATTCGTGAATGCAGGGCCCAGAGACCCCAGGAAATGCAATTTGAAAACCACTGGAATATAGCAAGGTCATTGGCTCTCGAGAACAAATTTAATTTCAGCACCACACTGGGAAGCAGCACAGAATGGACATTTCGGGCGCTGTACCTTCTTTACCTCATTTAATGCCCATGACAGCCCCACGAGGTAGCAGTTATTACCCCCTTATACAGATGGGATGATTGAGGCTGTCCAGGTGTGGAGATGGTTTTAAAGCCAGGTCTCTCTGATTCAAACCACCCCATGCCTCCTTGAATATTTCTGGAGTGCCTGCTGTACCCCAGATGGCATACTGGACACTTTGCTACGAACTACTTCATTGGATCATTACCAAACCCTCTCCCCCCAAAAAAGAATCCAGACACTAAAGACCACACACTATATGAATTTGTACAAATTTCAAAGATATTTCTACCTAATCTATAACAACAGAAATCAGAAACAGCAGTGGAACAGGGAAGGGTGGATGGTGGGTTCTGACTGGGAAGGCGTCTGAGGCAGCCCTGTGCAGAGCTGGCACTGCTCTGCATCTTGATCGAGATGATGGTTACGTGGGTGTGCACAAAGGAAAAAATTAATCAGCTGTGCACTTAAGAGTTGTGTGACTTATTAGATGGAAGTTATACCTCGGTTTTAAAAAGTTAGAACCCTATAATTTTAAGGAATCATCATTGTAAATATAAGGAAACTGTGGTTCTGGAAGATAGCTTGTCTCCGTCACACTGTCAGGACTGGAGCCTTCCAAGGGCTTTGTGATTCCGCCCTCCTGGCACATGGGATCATCTGGGCATTGTCAGTGGCCTTTGGGCAGGAGCAGTGATGTCAGGGATCATTCTCCAGAAAGAGTGTGGTCGCTCCAGATGGTGGTGGGTCACTTCAGAGACCCACGGCCACGTCCTCTTCCTCGGCTTCCCCTGCCCCCGCCACACCCTCATCCGCTCCTCTACTGTTTTGCTTTGGTTTAGTGGCTCCTTAGCTCTCTCTAATGTGTCTGTGTTGGTCTGAATGCCACGCAAGCCCTCCCTGGGAATGAGGACAGAGCACAGGCCAAGGCATGGGCTCAGAGCCAGGAAAGGCATGGGAACAGAGGTTGTGAGTGGGTGAAGAAAGGGAAGCCACATCTTCCCAGATGCCACCAGGGATACTTTGTTTTGTTTTGTTTTTAAGTATATTTTATTGATTATGCTATTACAGTTGTCCCATTTTTTTCTCCCCTTTATTTCCCTTCTCCCTGCACACCCCCACCACCAGCATTCCCTTCCTTAGTTCATGTCCATGGGTCATACATATAAGTTCTTCGGCTTCTCCATTTCCTTTACTATTCTTAATCTTCCCCTGTCTTTTCTGTACCTACCATTTATGCTTCTTATTCTCACCAGAGATACTTTGTCTCCTGTCAAAGGCCTGGCCTCTGCTCTCCCTGGTGCTCAGAGCCTCCTGGGCTAGTCCCCAAGCTACCCAGAGAGCCCTCCAGATATCACTTGTGCCTTTTCAAACCCTGCCTAGGTCCTTTGCCTCTTTCCTTTCACTATAAAAACAGCTTCTATTTTTAAGCTCCATTGTAAGGGAGGCCCTGGGATTCAGGCCAGGGATCCAAGGAGCTGGGAAACCTCGGTCCCAGGGGCCAGCCCGGCAGCAAAACTGAGTGGATAAAACAGCAGTAGCTTGGCACTGCCTGCATATAAATCTAAGTCTGATGATGAATCGCTGTGAGGCCCCTAGCGAGCCCCTTGCTCCATGGATCTGAGGTGCTGGGCTAGGGTCGTGTGCAGAGTTAAAGGTCTGCCTCCCTCCAGGCCCCTCCCCCTCAGATCTATTCCCCATGAAGCTTTAGGGACAAATCAGCCCCAAGCCCAAACCTGGCCACATCACTCTTTCACCTAAAACTCTTCAATGCCTCTCCTTTCATCCAGTGGCACAGGGGAACCATCAGAGGGTTTAAACAAGGAAATAAGTGCTATAATAGAGTTGGCACCCGAGCCAAGTCTTTCAGGAAATGTGCAGAGAGCCCCCTGAGAGGATTTATATGAAGTTGGAATGACTGAGTAGGACAGGTTGCCACTGTCAAGGCCAGGCTAGACTATTAGGACTTCATATATAGGCACTGGCAATAGTGAAGATTTTTAAACAGAAGAATAATCTGGCCAAGGTGTTTACAAAAAAAAAAATTATTCTCTGTAGGATGATCTAAAGAAGAACTATGCTGGAGGCAGGAACATCATTTATTTATTCATTCAACAAGCATTTACTGAGCACCTATTATGCACTAGGCACTACAAGGGGTCCTAAGGAAGCAGTGGGAAACAAAGATGTGGATCTTGGCCTCCTGAAAGATATCATCGATGGAAAGGAAAAATATTGGACAGGAAATGACCCATGTCATACGTGATATGAAGAAGTGCAGGGGGTAGTAGGAGTGCTTATTGGGGAAATCTCATCCAGTCTGGGGTAGTTGTGATATTTTAGCTGAGACCAAAGGATAGGAACAGGAGGTGCCAGAGGAAGAAGCATTGTAGGCAGAAGGAACACACATGAAGATCCCTGAGGCTGGAAAGAGGAACAGAACACCTTTGGAATTCTTTAAAAAGTTGAATATGGCTCAAGTTTAGAGTGGAAAGGAATCCTGGTAGATGAGGCTGGAGAGGCGAAGGGCAGGGGTGGTGGGGGAGGCTTGAACTGAGGGCCTGTGGGAAAGTCTACTTATCATTTTAAAGATAAACTCTGGCTATAGGAGAACGGATGAGCACAGGAGAGAAGAGGGATGTCGAGCAGCCATTGAGGAGTTCATTGTGATGCCAGGAGAAAGAAGATGGAAGCTGTAGCGGAGAGTGGAGAGGAGTGGATGGACTCCAGGGCCCCAGGGAGGCAGAATCTCCAGGACCTGGTGGGGAGGGAGAGAGAGAGAAAGGAGCCGAGAAAGGCTCCATGGGTCCTGGCTTAGAGATGGCCACAGCAGAACGGAGAAAGCCTCTTTCCCTTTCCATCCCTCCTGAACATGGAATCACATGTTCCATGCTTGGCCCTTTCATTGAATCATAGGCTCTTGGAAGCCAAATACCAGGTCTTGCTTTGCCCTGGACAACACCTGCCCTAGGACCTTCCAGGTAAAAGATACTCAGTGAATAGCTGCTAAATGAATGATAGCCATTGAGGAAATATTTGAATTGATCCCGTCTGTGGCCAGTCATGGCCAGACCCAGCTTTCTCTCCCCTCCACTCCCCACTAGTGACAGGTAGAGCCCGGGGCAAGGGGCAGAAGTGGCTTGTGGGCACAGTGCCACCTGGAATACTTAAAACATGAATTGCGAGTCAAGTGGCCCCTCTCACAGTTAATCGATGGCAGCATATCCTGATCGCTTTCATTATTATTATTTTCTTATGCATGTGTGATCGGGAGATTTATTGTTGAGGCTACAGAGGCAAAATCAATTATTCATGTTATAAATTAGAAAATGATTTATGTCTACAGGAGACGGGGCCTCAGCCAGCCGAGCCCATTACAGATAAGCTTTGCTGAAAGGACCAAGATTTATCTGTAAACTTCACAAATTGCAGCTCGCCAATCCAGTCCTTTTCCCAAGCCCTCCCCCCAGGGCACCCATCCCTCTTCCTGAGTCACTCTGTCTTTCTCTGTTGTCCACCACCCCCTTGACTCTTATTTCCTCTCCCCGCTTCCCACTGACGGCTCTTTGTTCTTCTTTCCTATTTTTACCTTTGACAAATGCTTACTAGCATCTCTTTTGGAGGCAGAGACGCTTGAAGCCCCTAAATAAACTTTCTGGTCTCTGAGTATAGCCTGCCCTATACTGGGAAGAGTTAGGTAACAGAATGAAGGGGAAGAATCCTCTTCATTCAGTTCATCTGCAAAACTGTCCAAAGGATGAAGGACTGAATCACATCTCAGAACAGCTAAATCCTGCCTCTGGTAAAACCATTACCCAGCATTTGCATTCTGTCTTTCCTTGGGAGACAGAGAACAAGGCAATGAGAAGCAATGTAAAGATGTGGAAAGCCTGTGGGCTGTGCTGCCAACTGTGTGACCTTGGGCAAGTCATGCTCACGGAGCCTGTTACCTCATCTACAAAATGGGTTTCTAGCACCAGCCCTACCTCATGGGATGGTTGAAATAATAACAAAGAAGGCAGGCAGGAGTACCAAGGGTGGCAGCCCCAGCACGGTGCCTGTCACACAGGGAGTATCCCCAGGAAGTTCATTTCATGAGACTAGTCTCATTTGGGTGAGTGGACAGAAGATTGCAAGTGGAATATCCTTCTGTCTCTCACTCTATTGTTGAACAAGAACAGCTGCCTGGGACTCAAAGAGGAATTGAGCTGGGATCCTGGGAGTAAAGGAGAAGTATGTCCCGAGGTGGCCACTTCCAGTGAAGGCATGACAGGCATGGGTAAAGGCCCCTGCCCCGGGAATCAGAAAACCCAGGTTCCAGACATGCTCTCTCTTATGAACCTGCGACTAGGACGAGTCGCGTTACTCCCTCGTTTTCCCCTCCTGTCAAATGAGGATGGTACTGCTTGCCCTGCCTACCTCATAGGTTTTTGTATCACATGAAAGGAAGGCTCTGCAATTGCTCAGAAAACTCAGAACCTCTCAACTATCTTGATAACAATCACAATACCTTCCAGCATTCTTATTGGACGACATTATAAGAGAAAATCTGCAAACACAGGTTTTTGTTGGTCAGAGGGTAACTGTGGCAGAAATACACTTAAGAAGAATCAGTCTCTTTAACGAGTAAATGTACCTAGAATGCCTTGGAAAAGCTCCAAATACCCCTGAGGGAACTTTGCACTGGATCAGGGGCTGTGGTGACCCTGCCAGCCCACCAATGCCTGAACCCCTGTCCCAGCCAGATTTCTAGATCCACGGCTAACATGATAGCACAGGGTAGTCTTATGTCTGATTTGGTGCAGTGGCCAGAAATTCTGGCCCCAGAGAGAATCACTTTCTGAGAGCCCACAGCGTGCCAGGTGTGGGGGAGACCAGTGAGCAGTACACCAGGCTCAGTGACTGCCCTCAGTGGAGGAGACAGACATGAAACAAAACCACACCACACACACACACACACACACACACACACACACACCTATCAACTGCAAACTACAAGAAGATTCAATGATAAAGATGTACAGGGAGCTATGAGATCCAGGCCAGGTCCAGCATGGGGAGTCAGGCTAATCTCCCAAGAAGATCTGGGTGTAAGCCAAGACCCAGAAGACCGAAGGACAAGTAGGGGTAGCAAGGGGAAAGGGACAGGTGCAGGGAGACTGTGAACCCCCCACAGAGAAGGGTAGAAGGAGCTAAAGGAAGGAAACGAGCCAGTGCGGCTGGAACGTAATGAGCTATGAGGCAGGGGAAGGGGTTGGGGTGGGGAGGCAGGCCTGGGCCAGCTTGTGGAGAGAACTCCGAACTACTTCCAGCTCCCTAGCTGAGAACCTGCCTGTGTTTGAGTGACTGTCTAACTGAAGCCGAGGAGCCTGATCCCAGAGGATAGCCCTGGCCTGGGATACTCAGCATCCTCTTCCAGCATCCAAGACACAGGAACCCTCGAATCTGTTGAGTCTTCTCTTTCAAGCACTCTCATGTTGAAAGTCGAGGCCCTCCTCCTGCTCCCTGGAAGAGCGTGAGAGGCCAGGCCCCAGGCTCCCTGAAAAGGTTTCACAGAGTCCGCTTAGCACTGCCCTGAGAGCCCTGGACTCTTTTCCCAAATCTATGAGCTCCTGCCCTCCTGGGTTCTGAGGTCCAAAAGTAACTCTTCTTGCCCCCTATGGTTCTTTCTTGAAGTCCTGACACCTGGTCTTTCAGTTGATGGTAATCACGTGAACACACCCTCTCTCTATGCCCATGAGACAGCCCCTGAATCCCTTTCCCTGGCCTAGCCAAGACCCCATTCCCCTAGAGCCAGCTTCGAGGGCCACTCAGGACATATGAGTCTTCTGCTGCCTTCCCTGCTGCTGACCAAGAAGCCTCAGACTCACCCCAGCTCTGGTGATATTCTCACTGGACAAAACCACTGGACTCAACTCACTTCTTTCATTAGATTCTCCAAGGATCAATGTCAACTGTTTCCTTGAAGTGTCAGATACTTCCCTCAGAAATTCCACCTACCTTAAAGTCCAGACTAGATGATCACGTTCCCTACCTCTGAATCCCAATAGATCCCCATTGACCATGTCTGTAATGAAGTTCAAAGTCATTGACATGGCAGAGAAAGCCCTTGAAGTGGGACCCCACAGCCCCACCATGCCTCCAGCCCCATCTGTCCTCCAGCTGTACAAAGCCACTTGCCATACACTGTCCCACCTTCATGCCTTTCATACTCCCACCCTCACCACCAAAATCCAGCTTGTGCACCATGGCCCAGTTCAAGCATCATCCCCAGGAAGCCCCTGCAGGGATGCAGAGAGAACATAGTGCAGTAGGCAGAGCCCCGGGCTTGAATGTTGGCTTCTCTACTTAATAGCTGTGTTCCCTCACTTTAAGACATAACCTTATTGGGCCCCTATCCCTCCATAACTAAAATACAGGTAGCAGCATTTCCCTCCAAGGTAACAGTAGAGTCTACATATTTGGGCAAGAGATAGAGCTTGGGGTTCAAACCTGGCTAAGAAGAGAGAGGAAGACTTGAATCCAGGCAGAGAGAAAGGGAGAAGCATTTCAGAATGTAGTCTAGGCCTTTCCCCCAAAAGCTACTTCTTGGAACAGAGCCTCATTACTAAGGTGGATATGAGATGCTGCCTGTGAAAATCACAACTTAAGTGTTAGACTGCTATACATATCATAGTTATCATCATCTCTGGATTATCAAGGAAGGAAATCAGAGCTTTGGAGGAGAAAGAGGTAGCAGACAGAGACTCATGACCGGAGCCAGCAGCTGCCCCTGGGACACCAACCAGCTTGGATCAAGACAGGAGCATCAGCTCCCGCTGGAGAGAGAAGTGCAGGAAGGTGATGAACTAGCTTTGGCAATGCTTGGTTACCTTGTTCTGCCAATAAAGTCACCAGAATTGAAAAATGAAACGAACTCCCTCCCTTGCCCTTGTCCTCGGGTGTTCTATGTGTCTGAGCTGTTCTTTTTGCTGCCAAATTACCTTTGCTCCCCTCCCTCTGAAAAGCTGGTGGTGAAATGACCCCACTGCGTAGGTGATACAGCTACACTGAATGCAGCAAGGATGTGGATGGTGCTGAAACTAAAGGCGGCTGGACTCACAGGGGAGGGGAGATGGGTCTGAAGGGAAGGGGCCGTCTGGTCTTTCATTTAAGATGAGAGACAACCTATGAGGCTTTGTTTAAAAGTTAAAGGGGATCAGTCTAAAATGTTTACCAGAACAGGTTCAGAATCTGGGAGGCCTGGAATGGAATGGAGTATGGATTCTGCCACTTTGCAGCTGTGTGGTCTTGCGCAAGTTACTTAACCTCTCTGAGCCTCAGTGTGCTATTCTGAAAAATGGTGGAAATAATATCTGCCTTATTGAGTTGTTATAAGGATTAAAGTTACTTATTTAACTTAATGCCTGCTGTTATTACAACTGTTCAATAAGTGGTAATGATAATCATCATCATTATATTTATTATTATTATTATTATTATTATTATTATTCCCAGCTGAACCTGCCAGCTTTCTCTCAGAACCTTGAGAGAAGGCCAGGAATTCAATCAAAGCACACTAACAGAAAGAAGGTAAGATTGACAGCAGGAAGATAATTATGGCTGAGAAGAATATAGGCTCATGTAGAGAGTAGACTTTATCAAGAACTTGAAAGCCCTGCCCAAAACCCATTTGGCATGTCATCAGTTGGGGGGGGGGAACAAGAATAGAGCAGCCAACAAGATTTATCCTGCCTGGCCCATGTGGGGTGCAGGCAGGTTCTGAGGTGGGAGCCAGATGGATGTTACTGTAACTGAGCTTGGGTTTTTCCTCTTTAAAAGGATCTCTAAGCCTCTGTGCAGAAAATTAGTTGAGTATAAATGTAATAAATTCTGAATAAATTTTTGTTGAGAGGCAGGGAGGTGACAGGGAAGATAAGAGGGAAGAAAGGAGGAGAGGAGGAAAAGGAAGGCAGACTCCGAGGGAGGAAGCAGCGGGAGCAGAGTGGGGGCGTCGGCTCGCACCTGTGCCCTGTCTGCGGTACCTGCCAGGTAGGCAGTCTGCATCTGGTCCGCGGCACTGCCTCAGAAGCTCGGCTGTGTGTGCGCGCTACAGAGTCTAATCACTCCCCACGCTGCTCAGAGGCCTCCAACTGGCCCACAGCCCCTCCCTGCAGGTCCTGGCAAGCCCGCAGCTCCCTCACCTTCCAGCCCCAGGCTCAGGCAGGGCAACACAGGTAGGAGCTAGTTACTCCCAGGCCGCTTCCTGCCTCCCTCCTCCTCTGACCCCATGGATCTTTTCAGCTGCCATCCCATCTTCTCTCCTTGCTTCACTGACCAAGCAGCTCATCTGCGCACGGCCCCTCAGGCTCCAGAGCCTTCCACGCCTTTGCCGCATTGGCCTGTTTCACCCTTCCTAAAGAGCACCATTGACTGAAACCTCCCACATCCTTCTGCCGGCTTAAAACTGCCTATTCCCTCACCTCCCTGTTACTGACTCTCCCCTACTCCCTTACTAAAGTAGCTTCCCTCGTCCTGCGTCCTGCGGATGGTAGTCCCACTTAGTTTTGAATTGAATCGATGTGTCAGGTTCTATCCAGATCATATTAGGAGAGACCCCTCTCTCCAGAGCCACCTCCAAATTTAATGGTCTAGTACATTGCATGCCACCCTCCACCCTTCTCCTCCTGCCAAAGTATACAGGTGGTGCTTCCATAAGTCGCTTCATTTACCTTCTCTCTTCCAATATTCATTGCAAAGAAGACCCAGCTCAAATGCCATCTCCTCCATGAAGTCCTCCCAGAGCTCAGTCATCAGAATCAATCACTAGCACCTTGCATACAACAATACTTTAAGCACACCTCACAGGCTGTCTGCATTAGATTCCATCATGCGTCTGCCTCCCCACCCACCCCCTACTCTAATTTTATAAACAAGAGCCCTCCCTTATTCATCTCCACATCCTTGGCACCTAGCTTGGGTACTATAATAATGTTGACTAAATGGTGGCCACTATAGTCTGGTTGGTTTACCAGGTACTCAGCTCCCTAAAAAGATGAAACATTATGTCGTTAAGAAGGACATCGCTTCAGGTTCACGATCCCCCAAAGATGGAGCATTGAGCTGGCAATTTTCCCTGGCCCGCCCCGTGGCCCCAGCGCACACAGAGAACGGCCCCTGTGTGTGCAATCCCCATCTGTCATCACACTGCCTTGTTGTGACTGTCCTCTGCAGCAGTGCTGACTTCTACCAGGACCTCCACACCTTCTTCATCCACAGGCACATGCAGCCACTCCCCCACCTCCACACATACCTTTTCACTTCCATAGTTTCCTTTTTCTTCTTTGGAGAATAAATGACACATAGTTTTGACCCATTAGCCTGTATAATTACCAAAAATAATCAAATTTGGGCCAGAATTTATCTTTGTAGCTTTCCCAGTTTTCCTATTCCTTGTCAATGACACCTTCAGGCTGAAAATCTCAGGCACTTTCGCCTCTTCAGATTCCCTCCTTCCCCAAAGCCAAGGTGTCAATTTGTTCTTGGGAATGTTTCTGGCTCCATCCTTCCCTTCCCATTTTTAGAGCTGCCATTCATAATCAAAACCTCAACACCTCATACCTTGAGGACAGCCTGCATGGAATGCTAGGGCAGAAAACAACATTAGAAATCATGGCTGAAGCTTCTCGTTTTAGAGATGGGAACATTGAGGCTTAAACATGAACTAACTGCCCAGTGTCATGTTGAGAGACAGTGAACACCCCGCAGGACGGGGTCCGTGTCTGCCATATCGACTCGGTGCTCCCAGCACCTGGCAAAGTGGCACATAGCATCCAACTTAATAGGTACGAGGCCTGGCTGACAGAACCAGATTCAGAGCTGGGTCTTCTGACTGCTGGCCCAGGGCTCTTCCGCTTTGCCAGTGCAATGGCTACCTGGCTCGTTCCCAGCCACCAGTCCACGCCTTGCAATCTAAACTGTGCTTTTCCCTCCAACAAAGGTTTCCTCTGACTGGCTATTCTGCTTCTGAACTTAACACAGGTCCTTCTTTATTGCCTTGTAATGAAACATGCTATATCCCTTCTTTCTCAAATTATAGGGGCATTAATTTTTTTCTGAAAGAAAAAAATCTAATAGAGTATGTGGAAGGTGACAGAAGAGAATGGGCTTTGACATCCTAAATTCATGGAAATCCAGAGCTGATCTCTCTGCAGCAGGATCCCAGGCCATGACATGAACTGCTTGAACTGGCCTGATGTCATTAAGGAGGACAAGGACATAAGGGTGGGGAGGGGGCCACAGGGTCAGGCACAAGAAGGTAGAGAACTCAGAATTGGGGGAAACTTAGCCTCAGCTAGGGAAGCAGAGGTCCACTATGACCAAAGGCTCATGAAATAGGGAGAGGTCAGGACATGGTCAGTCTTCAGAATAAACACCAGAAGGTAGTTTCACATAAACTCGGATTGGTGTCTCCACTGAGTGCTTCCCTGTCGAGGGGTCTGGAGCTCTGGTGCTGATGGGAGCACTGTTTGTAACTGCCCTGGTGTCTTTAGTCAACATGTGTTTCTCCCTCTGCATCAGTTCGCTCGGGCAGCCATAACAAAGTCCCACACCCTGGGTGACTTAAACAACAGAAATTTATTTTCTCACAGTCCTGGAGCCAGACGTCCAAGATGAAGATGCCAACAGGGTTGGTTTCATGAGAGGCCTCTCTTCTTGCCTTGAAGACACCTATCTTCTCCCTGCGTCTTCACACGGTCTTTCCTCTATGCTCATACATGTCTGTGTCCTATTGCCTCTTATAAGGATACCAGTCAATTGGATTAGGGCCCACTCTAGTGACCGCGTTTTAACTTGGTTAACTCTTCAAAGATCCTGTCTCTAAAAACAGTCACATTATGAGGTACTGGTATCCTTCAACATAAGAATTTGGGGGGGACCAAAATTTAGCCCATAATGTCCTCTCTGAGGACAGAGTCCAGGGTGGTGTTGACACAGGATAAAGGCTGCAGAGGACCTACCTGGCTTCTCCTTGACATGTGTCCATGGCCAGGGAAGACTTGGATAACAGCTGGTAAATGCCCACAGGTATAGGGGTGTCCAGTTAAAGAGCTTTTAGAGGGTGCTGCTTCTGAGACTGTGGCAGCAGTAGACCAGTTCTGAGCATGCAGTGTCTTCATTACAGTCCTAAGAAAGGCAAACTCAGATCAGAGGGGAACATCCAAAAGTCTGCTTGGGCAGAATCAAGGTGTGGGACTCAGCTTGTTATCCCCCTGATGAACGGGCTGAGGGACTCCAGGCAGCAAAGAACTCCCTACGATGAGGGCTGGGAGCCAGAAAAGCAGCTCACTCAGTGGGACTGGGACAGTGGGAAGTAGAGAAAGGCAGCGGAGCCAAAGATGCCGGGGACAGAGGCCTGGTGTCAGACTGATTGTGCTAATGGCTCCAGTTAATAACCATGCTGAATTACACCTTCTACTCTGTAGTTTGTAGTCCCACCCACTCTCATTCTGGAATCAACCATGTAATGTGATCTGGCCAACAAAATGTTAGCAAACATGTTTGCAAGCAGAAACTTGCAAGGTACTTGTGTGTTTCCATTCTTTGTATGATGGGGTTGTTAGCCATTGCGCTCCTGCCGTGCCATGAGCATGTGTATGGGCGAGCCTGCTGGACACTTGACAGAGAGCTGAGTTATCTCATACATCCTAGTCATCCAACCATCCTAGCTCAGCCAACAGCAAACCAACCACCCCACAAATCCAGCCATTATAGGAAAGGCTTCCAGCTGAGCCTAGCCTCAGTCATCGACCCCCAGCAAGCTAAATAAATGCATATTGTTTTAAGCCTCTGAATATTGGGGTACTTTGTTAGACAGCATTATTGTGGGGAAAAAAACTAATTCAAGAGACAAAGCAAGACAGGCAGCATACAGCACCAGACAACAGTCAGAGATCCAGAGACCACAGATCTGAGAGAGACTAACAACTGGGGACCCTAAAAAAACCAGGCTGGCAGAAGACTGGAGGTCAGCTATAGCCAGACTTGAACCCTAATGTCAAGGCAGCTTCCTCTTTACCTTATACCCTCGATTCTCCCCACATCCTGCCCTTCACTCTGCCTTTAGTCAAGGTTATTTGTACATTTGCCCAATTCTCATACTAGATTTTATATGCCTTGGTTTATCTACCACCGTCTCTCCCCTTCTCTCCATCTCCCAAAGGTGCCAGAAAAACATACTGTACTAAGAGCCAAGAAGCCTGGCTCTTCTAATACTGAGTGACCTTGGGCAGCTCACTCCCTATGGCTGGCACTCAGGTTTATAATCTGTTAATTGAGATGTGGGGCCAGGTGCCATCTACAGTCCCTCAAGCTTCGATATTCTGGGATTCCCTGTCACTGGTGATCCCAGGTTTTTCATTCCTTGCAGGTGCTTTCCCTTTACTTTCCACCCTCCAGCTGTTTTTCTTGTCTTTCAGTCTATATGCAGTTTGTTCCAGCTACCTGAGACATAAAGCATTAAAAACCTGTGCATTTCTGGTGTCATCTATTATCAGCTTTCCCTCATCATCTATTAGGAAGAAACATTCCCCCTTATCTTCCTCTTGTTCCTAGTGTATTTTAAAGAATGTTTTTCTATTTCCTTTTATGCATTTTGCAGGGTGCATCTCATTTCTTTTTTTTTTTATTTTTCTCTTCACACCTATAAATTCTGGCTATTTCTTTGTTCTCTTCTTGGGCAATTGGGCCAAGCTTCCTGTTTTTGCCTTTCCAACTGGCAGATCTATTCTCTCTGCAGCTTTTTGTGTAGCCAATGAGATTTCTCCCCATCACTTACCAACCTTGATCGTGTTGGAGTTTTCTTCATAGGCCTTTAATGAATTCTGTATGCTGGAGAGCTGGTTGATAGTAACAGCCCTGCAACTTAACTGAGTGACCTTGAGGAGGTCTTTATCATCTTACAGCCTCAGTTTCCTTACCTTTAAAATAAAGAAGTACCACCTGCCTTACTACTGGCCAGAGAGGTTATAAGGCTCTGAGGAGAAGATGGTAAGATAGTCTTTGGTAAACTGAAGAGAACTGCATAAAGAGAGGGGTCGTTGTTTTTGTGGATAGGCTTGATCTTCTGCCTTAAAAAGTGAACTCTTCAGGTAAAACCAAGAAAGAGAACTTTTTTTTTTTTTTGTCTGGAAGAGCACTCTGGGCAGAGCTGCTCACCTTTCCTGGGCCTGTTTCCCACAACCTCCCCACTTTGTCTCAGAAAGTAAGACCAGAGTGCATAATATTTTTATTTGTCTGACTCCCCATCGTCTTTCTTCTGGTTCTTAGGAAAGGTCCTCTCTCACTTTAAGGTGATGCCATTTGAACCATCATTCATGTGCCATGTGTGTCCTTTCTCCCCACCAGGCAAAACCATGAGACTCAGGCTCATCAGAGTAGATACACACGACAATCAGAATGTTATCTGTGACTGACGCATGAAAATTGGGAGAGAGAAGGTACTTTTCTGCTGGTGTTGCAAATCAGAGACAGTGTGATTCTGGGACTCCTGGCAGCCATCTTATCATCATGTCATGAGAGCCTACCTCCAGAACAGAGCAAAGCAGAGAAGGAGAGCTGAAGGAATGGGCAGAGCCATGATGATGTCATATGACATGCCTCCCTCCTTTTCCCCTCCCCTCCAAAATTCAGCATACCTGAAGCTGGATCTATATCTAGACTTTCTAGTCTTGAAAGTTAATTACATACTTTTTTGATTAGGCTTATTTAAGTTGCAGAAATTATCATCATCCTCAAAGATCTCTGCCTAATATGCCTCAAATAGTTCTGGAGTCTCTGCTCCTCCAACTACCAGTTGGTGTTGTTCCAGGTCCAAGACAGCAAGGAAGCACTTAAAGGGGGAAGGAGAGCAGAGGAGCTGGTCTTTTCCCCTATAAGTACACACAAGCTGTGTGCAGACTAAAATGTTTCTTCCTCCCTTGGTGAACTTATGGGGGGAGCCATGAGGATTTAGAAAGACTCCAGGCTTTGGAGGGAAACAAACATGAGCCTTGGTCCTGCTCCACTTGTAAGCCACGTGATTTCAGACCCATACCTTCTCTGGGCTCCTGTCTTATGGAACTACTCAGAAAAAATGTATGTACAGAGCCTGCCTTATAGTAGACACTCAATAAATGGTACCTAGTATGAAAAGTTTCCTAAAATTCCTGAGTTCAACTTTCTAAACTGAAATTGTCTTTCTTTTGTGTTTCCTTTTTCTCTTGGAAATCCATGTTTTTATAGTTTTTGATCATTTCCTCCAAGGTTCCTTCCAACTTTAAAATATTCAAAGACTTCTTCTTCCCTACTGTACCTGGATGTTGCTTGTGTACTCTAGGCCCTCAGTGACTGTTTGTGGGATGAATAAGTAGGTGAACACTGAATTGGAAAGTGCATTCACCTCATTATAGTTCTACCTTCAGCACCATGGAGCTGTCCACAGTACTCACTGGCGTCGAGTCAGAATTTAGAGCATAAATATGGATTGTCTAGCAGACTTCTTTAACTATTTCAAGTGTGTTAATTGGTCTCTCTAACCCAGAGGTCAGCTCCTTGGTAAGAGGGAACTTTTCATATGTTGTGTTTTTTTTCATTCTTCCAACAAAACTTTATGCAAGTTCCTGTGTTAGGGAGATATCTATTGCTCTCAAAGAACCTAGAGACTCCCCAAAGTAAATGTACAAAACCAAAAACTTTCCTCTATACATTTCTAGTCAACATGGTGTCTGTTCCATGGGGATACAAACAGAATCACATGATACTAAAGTGGAAAAAAACTTAGAAATCATTAAAAATCACTCTTGGCACCCCATTCCACATTCCCAACCACACTTTATTTATAAATGCAGAAACTGATGGCCCATGACTTTTCCAAGGCCACACTTCTAGTTTGTTATTTGTTTTTTTAAACAACTTCCATATATTCAGGTACTAAAAGCTTTTCATTTAATGTTCTTCATACTTTTTCCTCTGATCAATAGCCGCCTGGCACTCCTTGCCATGGGTCTACATTGTTCCTTTTTCCTCTGTCTTCTCCAGAAGATCCCCTGTGCTTTGTGTTCAAGGCCACAGCACTGATCTTTCCTTTTTCGTGTATTCTTTTCTCTCACATTCATGTGGCTGCAGAGCTGGCCACAAATTCCAGTCATAGAAATAATATCTTGGTCACCAGTGCCAGGAACCCTTCTGAGAGATAGAATGTTTTGCAGATTGCCTCTGGGAAGTCAGGATCCCCCTGTCAGAATATCCTGTCCTCCTCCCCATCACTTTGGATGTAGAATTATTCACCATATCCTCTCCCTTGCATAGAGCAGGAAAACGCTTCCATTCCCCTATAGTTTATGTCATCCATGGGGCGGTGGGGGGGGGATGTTATTCAGACGTGGGACATATATCTGACTCAAAAAGAGAGATAAGAATCACCTGGTAAGGTCAGAAAAATGAGGACCTAGGTAAGAACTTTAGGACCCTTTCAGATTGCTCTTTACACACTGACGTCATCCATTATTCTCCCACTCCAACACCCTTTTATATGGATATATCACCTCCACTTTCCTCTACTCATCTCTGGGAGAGGCTTCCTGAGGGACAACTGTGCTTGGAGAAGAGGAGAGCAGAGAAGAAGACATGTATGTGTATGTTTACTAGCTTATTGCTGGCTGACTCCCCAACCAGACTGTAGACTCCATGAGGACAAAAACCAAGTTGATTTTGTTCACATTGTTTACCCAACTCCTGACACACGACAATTATTCAATAAGTACTTGTTAAATGAAGAAATAAATAAAAACCAAAGAGAAACTGGAGAGGCAAGCAGAAAAGAGGCAACTCCCTGCACACATCTCTCTGTCTTGCAGCTAATGGAATGGGATGGATGAGAGGACAGCCTATCTTCAGAGGCTTGTCCAAAGGGCTCTCTTGCTCCCTCCCTTCACTCAAGGGCCAGGGTTGCTTCCTGTGACTTCTGATCCAAGGCTGACATTAGTCTTCAGGGGAAGACACAATGAGCAGCTGACTCTCTCTCCTTATCCTTGTCCAATCATCTGTAACTGTGACAGATGGCAGCCAGGGAGGGCTGCTTGTGAAAAGAGGCAGAGGCAATGAAAAGACCAAGGCAGAGGGAAAGGAACTGCTTTGGGGTTTCAAATTCAGGTCACTCCTGAACCTTTCTTTGGTCGTCCAATACAGGCTGAGCATTCCCTTCAGCCTGACATAGAGGGCTCTGGGGACATGGGTGTTCTGGCCAGCTTGTAGCAATCTATGTGTAAGGCATTACAGACAAGATCCTTAATGAAGGGACCAGGAGACCAGAATTTATGTTAGCTTCTTTAGAAATGCCCAGAAGTGCCATGGGCTCTGCATGTCTTGGCTCGATGATATAAGCCTTCATTATTTGACCTTCAAATGACTTTTCCAGCCTCATGGCCCATTATATTCCCTCTATGCCTCATGGCACTCGCTTTATGCCCCCTATGATTTTTAGAGAATTTGATTAGCAACTTCTAGAATTCTTACAGAGGAGTCAATGTGCAAGTATAGCCACGACTATTTTGAAAAAGAACAAAGAGAGGAATTTGTCCTATCAAATGTCAAGTCATATTACAAAGCTCTATGAATTTAAATAATGTGGTACTGGCTCAGGGACAGAGCAAGAAGACAATGAAACAGAACAGAATCCAGAGACAAACACAAGTATTTGAGGAAATATGGTAGAACAAAGTTGCTATTTTTAATTAGTAAGGAAAGAATGAACAATTCATTATATGATATTAGAACAATTAATCATCCATATGGAAAAAAATTACGTCAGATCCTTACCTCACACCACATGAAATGTATTCCAAATGGTTTATAACCCTTAAATATTCTCCATTGTATTATTTACATTTCTTTAAACATGTACTTGCATATTTATCTGCCTTTGTTTGTATCATTCCCTGTGTCTACAACAGTGATGTTCAATTGGTGTGCTGTAAGAGTTTTTAAAACATGCAATATCTGACTATTTAATCAGGGGCACTTACCTCCATCCCCTTAGATTTTCAAATAAAATAATGACAACAGCCAATACAACAATAGCCATCTGATGTGAATGAATAAAAATCACAGCTATTTTTACATCAGATCAGCAAGAAATACATATTTTTGGTGGGCTGCAGAATGTTGGTAATGTGTGAATGTTGGTAATGTTGGAATGTGTGCCATGAGATGAAAAAAGTTTGAAAATCACCGGTCTAGATAGTACAAGTCCTAACTCTGCCTCCCATCTCATCCAAACAACTCTCCTCCGAAGGCCCAGGCTAAATGCACCTCCACACGGAAGCTTTCCCTCTTTTCTCCATTGGGGTATAAGCTTCTCAAGGATAGGACCTGTATCCTACCTCTACATACCTATCTTCAGAATCTAGACAAGTCGCATGTAAGAATAAGGAGCTCTGAAATCTGAAAATATAAACAAATGTCAATGATTATGGTGATGATGATGGTGGTGGTGGTGATGAAGAAGAAGTTTAACTGAATGCTTTGGTAAATAGGATAGATGACTCATTGTTTGCAAACAAAATAATCTTCATCAAGCACCCTAATTAGATCAATAATCAGAGCTTCAAGTTCAGTTCCTTCTCTGACATCTATCTATTAATTCCTGATTTGGAAATCAAACTTAAAATGATACTTGTTAACCAAGGCTACCCAAGAACTTTGGTGATCTATATTCAGGAAGG